>PVJS01057876.1:0-11932 GCA_004027185.1 Glis glis
ATGTGATGGAGGAAAGGTGACTTCACCATGGTGATGTGATGGGGGAGGGGTAACTGCACCATGGTGATGTGATGGGGGAGGGGTGACTGCACCATGGTGATGTGTAGGGAGGGAGGTGTGATTTTACCAAAGTGAAGGATTGTGATGGGGGATGGCCTCTTGGGGGCTGCTTTGAATCAGAGGTCCAAAGGTCCTTTGCATTTGAGCTCTTATATTCCCTAATGTAAGACACTCTCCTTTTAAAAAAAAAAATTATTGGTTAGTGGGTGTAGAATCAATGCCTTTCCTTATCATCAATTACTCAATAAAGCAAAGAGCTGGTTGCTTATTAAAAACCAAACCCAAAAACAAATTTCCCTGTGGCTACTCATTAAACTTTTTTGTGGTGTTACTCCCAACTCATTTGTCTACTACGGCTAGAAAGCTGAAAATCCACATAGAGCTCCTGAACTTTCTCGCCCATGAAATTGAAATGTGGGCACACTAAAGAGATTTTTAAACTGCATTTTGCAAAGTACCAAGGTTCGTTTCAGGTGCTTCAGTTACCACAGCTCAGGGAGAGTGCCCCAGGGCCCTGGATGAAAGCGGCTCTGCCTGTATCAATTTTCATATGGAAGGATTAAGACTGCACTTAATAACATGATCCCACTGCTCAAAATAAAGTTCGAAAATATTAGACTAGAAGATCCCTAAGGTTCCTTCCAGTCTGGGTATTCTTTAGTCGTATTAATTAATTGGGGACTGTTTAACCAAAGAACAGAAGGCTAATGCGGGACTGGAGTCCTGTTTTCAATTGTGCGAGTGGTTTAAAGAAAGGAAAAGCTTATTGGCCTTCATGTCTACAGGAGGCCAACATGAAAGAAATAGGCTTAGATTAAAAGAGGTATGTTTCCATCCAAATTTAAGGCAAAGACTTTTACCTATCACAATAAAGAGCTAGGAAAGTAGGGAAGCATCAGCCTGGGAGAATTAGGAAACTTTTCTTCGGCTGTGGAGTCAATTAGCTTAAGAAGTTCACCCTGGCCACATGATGGGAGAGGTCAATAACTTTTAAGGCGCTGGTGGGAGACAGAGAGGCTCACATTTGATGCAAGGATCAATCTAAAACCCAAGTGCAGAGGCAGCGCACCATGGTCTGATCTTTCTGCAGAGTTCATTAAGGTTGTCTGCCTGCAAAGAACTTGAGCACATGGGTTCCAAAAGAACCAAGAGGAGGTATCAGCAGAGGTTCTCAAACTTGGTTGTAAACCAAACTCACCTGGGGGAAAGGAGGGTTGAAAAAATACCTGGACCCCACCCTAGACCCATTCAGTCGAGAATCTTTATAGGGGATAACTTGCAAGTGGGAGGAAGGTTATGTGATTACAAACTGCACAAGGATAGGTTCTCATAATCAAGGAGAGAAGGCTTGGCTGTGTTGGCTTTCCTGTTTTGTAATACTAAGCTCCAGAAATCAGCTGAAGACTAGTTGCAGAAAATGATGCTGGAAGCTGTGGGAGGGTTATCTGTGTTCTGGGAGGAAGAAAATATAACAAATGCTGATTTAGTTGACGGTTGAGAAAGATAGGGGGAAAATAAGAAGAGTCCTTAGTAGGAGAATAAAAACCTTTTGTAAAGAAGCTATTTTGTTACAGAGTGGCAAAGGAAGAAGAAGAACCTAGAAGGGAAACAGAAGAAAGAGAAAGGCAGCTTTACCTAGTAGGGAGCCAGGCTTTAGGGGTTAAGGAAGTCGGGGAAGGGTGAAGGGGAAGACAGCCTTGCTTGGTCTGAAGTCAGTGAGGGGAAGAGAAGCTTGTACAAGGTGCTGCCCAGCGCGATGAGGTTGATCTCCCACACGGGAGGCAAATGGAGCGAGAGCAAGCCGGTGAGTTGAGGGACTTGAGGAAGAGGCGGGGGTACTGTGTTTCCTCAGGAACCAAGAACCTGACGCGGAGGAAATAAAGTAAGGAACACCACCTGTTGAGTCACCTGTGTGACGAGGTCCTGATAACACAGACGGTCTAGGCATGCCAGCTGCTCTGGGAGGAGGAAGGCGGCTGCTTTAGAAACTCCTTAGAGTGAAGGGCTTGAGAGCTTTGTCCACGCCCAAGGAAGGAGCACATTCTCGGGCTTCTAATTTAGCTGCTAGAGAGAAATGCATGATTGGCAGCTCCTCAAGGAGCTGCAGCTTCTCCTATAAGCCAGTCTTTATGACTATGGAGAAATGGGGAGGGGGCTAAGCATTCATTGGCACTGTTTCCTAGGGAAGGGGCCAGCACAAGCTGCTGCTGCAGCTCCTCAGAATTTACTTACAAAACTGGAAGTTTGTAGGTAAAGGGCCATTTATAATTCTAATTAACTCATTTTTAAAGGGAATTCCAAGCTGGGTGGGCATGGTGGTCCATGGCTGTCATCCCAGTACTTAGGAGGCTGAGACAGGAGGATCACTGGTTTGAGACTAGCCTCAGCAAATTAGTGAGAAGACTCTCGGCAACCTAGTAAGACCCTATTCCAAAACAAAAACTGAGGGCTGATGGTGTAGCTCAGAGGTAGAATGTCCCTGGGTTCAATTCCTAGTACCACCAGAAAAAGAAAAAAGAGGAATTGCTGAGCTTTTCTTTCAGACACTAAAAAGATAGAAATGGTGTGACCTGGGGTTTAGCCTTGTTTCTTCGTGGGTGTGGCCTCCTGTGATCTCCAAGAGAAGAGTTTCAGAGCATCCTATAAATCACAGAAACCATGTATTCGAGCTGGGCATGTTGGTACACGCCTGTAATCCCAGTACTTGGGAGGCTGAGACAGGAGGATTGCAGGTTTGAGACCAACCTCAGAAACTTAGTGAGGCCCACAGCAACTTAGTGAGACCCTATTTCAAAATAAAAAATAAAATAGGGCTAGGATGTAGAATGCCACTGGGTTCAATCCCCAGTACCACACACACACATACACACACACAGCACAAAAAAAGATTATTTGTTAACACAAGCCTGTACAGTTTCTCCTAGGAAGAGAGCCCTCAGCTTTAGAGACTTCTAAATAGTTTTTATGGTTATCATTTCAGTTAGGAACAATATCTACAGTTAATCTCAGTGCCATTTTAAATGCTAGTTCATGACAATCAATGAGGTTGAACCCTTTCTTTTTTTGGAGAGAGGTATATTGTTAGTTTACATCATACTGAGGTAGAGTGTTAGAAAAATACATGCACACAACTCTTGTTGCCCTCCCCACTGGTTCCCCTCCTCCCTCACCATTACCTCACAAGTCTTTGAGATTGGATTCAGCAATTCTTTAAACGTTCATAGCATTATTTCTACTATGCATTCTTGATGACTTCATCCCCCCCCCTTCCCTAGTTGCCCTCAGTCATTCCCCTGGTGTCTCTGCTCATCTATCTAATGTTGCCCTGATTTCCAATTATCTCTCTTAGCTTCCACATATAAGATAGAACATACATCTACTCATTCTTTGTGACTGGGTGTACTCACTTAGTATAATATTCTCGAGTTCCATCCATTTTCCTTCAAATGATGTAATTTTGTTCTTCTTTATGGCTGAGTAAAATTCCACTGTGTGTATATACCAAAGTTTTATGATCCATGCATCCATTGATAGATATCTAGGCTGATTCCATAGTTTGGCTATTATAAATTGTGCTGCTATGAACATGGATATGCAGGTTTGATTATAATAGTTTCATTTCATTTCCTTTGGAAAGATGCGCAGGAGTACTATCACTGGGTCATATAGTTCCATTCCCAATCTTCTGAGAAATCTCCATACAAATTTCCAAAGCGGCTATACTAGTTTTCAGTCCCACCAACAGTGTAATAGGGTTCCTATTTCCCCACATCCTTATCAGCATTTACTATTATTGTGTTCTCGATAACTGTCATCCTAACTGGAGTGAGATGGATTTCCCTGGTTGCTAAAGATGAACATTTTTTCATATATTTGTTGACCATTTGTATTTCTTCTTTTGAAAAGTGTCTTCAGTTTAGTTGACCATTTTTTAATTGGGTTTTTTTTTTAGTGTTAAGCTTTTTAAGCTCTTTATATATTCTAGATATTAGACCTTTGTCAGACAGGGAGGTGGTGAAGATCTCCCATTTGTAGGCTATGTCTGTAGAATCTTGATGGTTTGCTGCACAGAAGCTTTTTAATTTAATGCTATACCATTCATTGATGCTTTTTTTTTAATTTCCTGGGATTTGGGGGTCTTGTTGAGGAAGTTTCTACCTGAACCTATATGTTGGAGTGTTGGTCCTATACCCTCTTGTAGCAGTTTCAAAGTTTCTGGTCTAGTGTCTAGGTCTTTGAACCATCTTGAGTTGACTTTTGTGCAGGGTGAGAGGTTAGGGTTTAGTTACATTTTCTACATATGGATAGCCAGTTTTCCCAACAGCACTTGTTAAAAAGACTGTCCTTTCTCCAGTGTATGTCTTTGGCACCTTTATCAAAGATCAACTGGCTATAGATATGGGGCTTTGTTTCTGGGTCTTCTATTCTGTTCCGTTGGTCTATGTGTCTGTTTTTGTGCCAATGCCATTCTGTCTTTATTACTATTGCTTTGCAGTACAGTTTGAAGTCAGGTATTGTGATGCCACTGGCATGGTTCTTATTGCTGAGAATTGCTTTGGTTATTCTGGGTGTTTAGTTTTTCCATATGAATTTTATGACTGATTTTTCTAGGTCTGTGAAAAATTATGATGGTATTTTGATAGGGATTGCATTGAACGTGTAGATAGCATTTGGAAGAATGGCCATTTTGACTATATTTATTCTGCCTATCCAAGAGCATGGGAGGTCTTTCCATCTTCTAAAATCTTCTTCAATTTCATTCTTTAGTAATTGATAATTTTCATTATAGAGGTCTTTCACCTCCTTGGTTAAATTTATTCCTAAGTATTTTATCTTTTTTGAAGTTATTGTGAATGGAATTATTTTCTGTATTTCTTTTTCAGTGGATTCATGATTGGTGTACAGGAATGCTAATGATTTTCTTTGGTTGATTTTGTATCCTGCTACTTTGCTGAAACTATTTATTACCTCTAGAAATCTTCTCAATGAGTTTATTGGATCTTCTATGTAAAGGATCATGTCATCTGCAAACAAAGATAGTTTCAGTTCTTCTTTCCCTATTTGTATTCATTTGATTCCTTTCTCCTGTCTTACCACTGAGGCTAGGGCTTCGAGCACTATGTTGAATAGAAGTGGTGACAGTGGGCATCCTTGTCTTGTTCCTGGCCTTAAAGGAAATTATGTCAATTTTTCCCCATTCATAATGATGTTGGCTTTGGGTTTGTTGTATATAGCCTTTATTATGTCCAGGTAGATTCTTTCTATTCCTAAGTTCCTCAACATTTTTATCATGAAAGGGTTTTGGATTTTGTCACATGCTTTTTCTGCATTTATTGATATAATCATGTGATTTTTGTTCTTAGTTCTATTAACATGGTAAATTACATTTATTGATTTGAGAATGTTGACCCAGCTTTTCGTCCCTGGGATAAAGCCTACTTGGACATCATGAACTATTTTCTTGATGTAGTTTTGAATGCGAGTTGCTAACATTTTTTGAGAATTTTTGCATCTATGTTCATCAATGACATTGGTCTGTAATTTTCTTTTCTCATTATTTGGTTTGGGATTAAGGCAATGCTGGCTTCATAGAATGAATTTAGTAGTTTTCCTTCTTTTTCTATTTCACAGAATAATTTGAGGAGAATTGGAGTTAGTTCTTCTATGAAGGTCTTGGAGAATTAAGCTGGGAATCTGGGCCTGTACTCTTTTTTGATGGGAGGCCCTTTATTGCTGTTTCAATTTCTTTGCTTCCTATTGGTTTGTTTAGGCTTTCTCTGTCCTCTTAGTCCAGTTTAAGTAAGTTGCAGTTGTCTAAGAATTTGTCAATTTCCTCTGGGTTTTCTACTTTTATTAGAGTATAAGTTATGAAAATAGTTTCTAATAATGTTTTGGACATCCACATTATCTGTGGTGATATATCAATTTTTGTGTCTTATACTTGATATTTGGGTTTGTTCTCTCTTTTCATTAGGTTGGCTAAGGGTTTGTGAATCTTGTTAATCCTTTAAAGAAACAGCTTTTTGATTTGTTCTTCTGGATTTTTTTCCTATTTTTTTAATTTCTGCTCTGATTTTGATTATTTCCTGCCTTCTGCTGGCATTAGGGTTAGTTAGTTCTTGTTTTCCAAAGGCTTTGAGGTGCATCATTAGATTATTTATTTTGAGTCTTTTGGTTTTTCTTATGTGAATTCTTGATGCTATAAATTTTCCTCTTAACACCACCTTCAGGGTGTCCCATAGATTTTGATATGTTTTGTCTTTATTTTCAATTGTTCCTAGGAATTTTATTTTCTCTGCTTATTTCTTCTTTGATCCAATCTTCATTTAATAATGTAGTATTCAATCTTCGAGTGTATGTGAAGTTTCTCTGGATCTTCTTGTTGATCTCTACTTTCAATCCATTATGATCTGAGAGGATGCAAGGAATTATACTGATTTTTTTTTACTTTGCTGGTGTTTGTTTTGTGGCCTAAAATATATATTTTGGAAAAGCTTCCACGGACAGCCAAGAAGAATGTGTATTCAGCTGTTGTTGGGTGGAATATTCTGAAAATGTCAATTAGGTCCAATTGGTTTATAGTGTTCTTTAGGTCTAAGGTATCCTTACTAATCTTTTGTCTGGACCACCAATCTAATGGTGTAAGAGATGTATTGAAGTCTCCTAGGATTATTATATTGGGGTCTATCTGGGTCTTCAAGTCAAGAAGAGTTTGCTTTACATAGGTTGGTGCACTAATATTAGGGGCATAAATATTTAATATGGTTATGCCTTCATTTTGGATAGTTCCTTTTATCAGTAAGAAGCTCTTCCGACAAGGTGTGGCTTCAAGTATACTGTGTCATATATGAGGGTCCCTGCTTGTCTTCTGTCACTGTTTGCATGGAAATTTTTTTCCATCCTTTCACCTTCAGTCTATGAATCTCTCTCCCTATAAGGTACATTTCCTGTAAGCAGCATATAGTAGGATTATGAGTTTTCATCCAGTTTGCTAGATGATGTCTTTTAACTGAGGAGTTGAGATCATTGATATTCAATGTTATTATGGAGAGGTAGTTTTTGTTTCCTGTCATTTTGAAAAAGTGTTTTTTTTTAATTTGAGGCAATAATGACTCTCCTTAGCTTAGTTATTTATATGTTGGTATTCATTCCTTCTTTAATTTGGATGTTTGTTTTCCATTTCTTCTTTGTGGTTCATTTCTTTGAGTGTTCTCTCAAGTGCCAGTTTGTTCATCATGAATTCTTCTAACTTCTGCCTATCTTGGAAGGTTTTTATTTTTCCATCAATTTTGAAGGATAGCTTTGCTGGATATAGTTGTCTTGGTTGGAAGTTGCTTTCTCTAAGAGCTTGAAGTGCATCACTCCATGCCCTCTTGGCTTTCAGTACATGTGTTGAGAAATCTGGTGTATTTCCTATTGTCTTACCTCTGAATGTCAGCTGGTATTTTGCTCGTGACTTATATGATTTCCTCCATAGTCTCAATATTGCACATTTTGATTATAATGTGGCATGGGGAAGTTCTTCTTTGGTTTTGTCTGATTGGGGTTCTGGATGCCTCCTGTACTTGGATGCCCTCATCTTGATCCAGGTTGAGAAATTTTCTGATATTATTTATCTGAAGAGATTCTTAATTCCCTTGTCTGGACTTCTATGCCTTCTTCGCTGTCAATTACTTTTTGGTTTGGCCTTTCACAATTATCCCAAAGCTCTTGGATGTTCTGATCCTGCTGTTGTGTTGTTTTTTACTAAATTTGTGACTATATTTTCAATTTTGAATGTACTATCTTCTATAGCTGAGACCCTGTTTTCCATGTAGTCTATTCTATTGGTGATGGCTTCAATGGAATTGTTTATTGACTCTTTCAATTCATTCAGGTTTTCTTTTACTTATTTATGGACGTATTTCTTAATATGCTTTCTCTGGTTTCCTTCTTGTTATTAATCAATCATAGATCATATTGAATATCAAAATTCTGAATTATCTGTCTAGCATCCTCTGTGCCTCTGTTCCAGTGGGTTCTGTTGTTGTGAAGTTGTGAGGATTCATTGTGGTTTTGGCAGACTCTTTCCCCATATTTTCAGGGGTCTTAGTGTTAGAAACAACTTTTTACAGCGTCTAAAGAAACGGCATGTATTCGAAAATTGCTTGGCAAGGCGATTTTACTTTTTTGTAAAAAAGGGTGCTCTCAGATATGAGAGAGAGCACGTTTCACAAAGAACCCAGTGGGTCTTATATCTCTAACACAAGGCTCCTCCTTCACTGAACTCCTACTGGTCAAAGTTACAGCTTCACATTCTTCCCAGTCAGCTACAGGGGAAGATGGGGGAGGGTCGACACCTGTAATCTCTTAAGAGATGTTAATTTGGGGAAGGAATGTAAGTCCCTACCAGGTTACAAAATGGCCGTTTAAGTGAAACTACCTCCTTTGACAGAAAAGATACAATTATATTTTCACATTAGGGACTTTCAATGAAGTATGAATTAGTTTATAATCATCTGCTTCTTATACTTGGGTGTTTAACCTCAGCCTTCACTGCCTCCTTAAATGGGTATATTTTCTGACACAACTGGGATATTTCAAAGATTGATTTGCCTGGTTATCTCATCTAGGCTGCTGTGTGAGCTAGACAGGATTTATTGACTGTTCAGGAGAATGGTTCTTCTTCAGTTTGCATGTTACGTTTACTCTAGGCTTGCTGTCTAAAACACCCGCCCTTTTCGGTGTTCCTTCCAATTTGTAAGGACATGTATCTCTTCTCCCAGTGCTCACTGTCAGTATACTGGGTTTGTATAGTTGGAATTTGGTGGGTTATCCTCTGGCCTGTTCTGTATTTGGTGGAACTGGCTGCAGAGTATTTGTTTCCTAACATCCTATCTTTGGAGTTCAGAATTTCCACTCCAGGTTGGGAAGTTTATGTCTAGGTGGAAACTATTATTTTGTAGAGTGAAGGTTAGGGAGAAGATATTTTAACTGGAACAGTCCAAAACAGAGAGGAGTCGGAAGGGGAGACAAAAATTACTGTGGTGTCATCTATAAAGAGACAAATGTTCAAGAAGAAGAGAGTGAGATAGAATATATAAGAAAAGGCAAAGGCTTATATGGAGCCAGGCAGCAGATTAACCTATAGACAGACCTATCCACATGGAGAGATGGCCCTATTTAGAAAGAGAAGGAACATTGGACAAGCCTAATAGTACATAAACAAACAGGACAAAAAGAAAAGAAAAAAGAAAAAAATTATATATTAAAAAAATCTATAGCCCAAAACCAAACTAAATGGATTAAAAATGAGTGTTAGTTTGGTTGTTGCCACACAACTCCCTGTAGCCACACAGGATCCCACTTGGACAGTTTATAAAAACAAGTTCTTGATGAGCCTGACTGTAGCCATTCGAGTCCCTGCAGGAAGGGTTTGAAGTTTCTTGGTCCAAATGAGTTCAGCTGCAGCCACAGGAGTTTTCTTGGGTGGTTTGACTGAATGGTGTGGAGGTTCAAGGTCTTGAAGTTTTCAAGTATGGAGAGAAGAATGCAATGGATTTTTTGTGTTGGTGCTCTACAATCACTGGCTCAACAGAATTTAGCTTCTTTGCTGGAGTTCATTTCTGAGAGCCGCTGGTTTCTGGAAGCTACCAGCTTTGGCACGGGCTCACCAAGATGGCTCCTACCTCAACTCTCCACTCTTCTTCATTCTTTATTAGTATTTAAGTTTAATTGAAATCCTATTCCATAAGCTCTTCAGTGGGTAGTGCTTTAATGTAAAATTTATGGGCCTTTTGTTTATACTATCTTGTACCTAATTTGAGCAAAAATGGTTGCATAATACACAAAATGTAGTATTTCACTCATCTGTCATATGTGATCAGAGGACTCAAGTCATTTAATAAGATGATATTCACTGTTCATAGAACCTTAACTATACTGATGAGTCACTTAGTCCTAGTATGTTCTACTAAAAGAGAAAATAAAGAACCTAAAGTTTATTTTTAGCTTTCATGGGTCCTGCAACTGTTCATGGCTCTCCACCTATTGTCTATCCTCAAGCAACAATCAAGAAGTAACCAGGGTTCTTATACCAGAATCTGAGTGACGTTATGCACATCAAATGAAAAAGGCCCATGTTGTCTTCCATGTCCTTTTAGTCAAGATATGACATGCTCAATATATTTAACAATGCTCTGTCAAATTATTTTCTAATCATGGATCCCCTTGTGAGTAAATGATTAGCAGTGGTACTAGAATTTTATTTTTACAAATAAGAAACTGACTGCCTTTTTATCTGAGTGAATTCAGTCTAACAATCTGTGTATTTATCTCCCTGTCCCCAACTCCTCCAAAAAATACTTGGGCAGTTTGTGAGATGGTTTGGTCACTGGCTGGAATGACTTAACCTTAGTCAATGAAATATTCTTTTACCATGAAAGTTACCTGAATTCTTGACTATCTTCTAAGCTGGGCAAAGGGACAAGAGATCCTAGATAGAGGTGTCAATTTTAATTCATCACTGTCTGCCATTGTTTTCTAATGATTCTGCACCACTCTGTCCTAATATCTGTTCCTACTACAAATACCCAAAATTAAGATACTATTACCATGTCCTCAGAATTTGTTGTTTGCTAAATAATTGGCTGCTTCCCCCAGCTTGGTCAGAGCACTGCAAACCACTGCTGGAATATTAACTGCTGGTAGTCTCAGTAGAACCCTTCATATCCACTGGAAGAAAAGTGGAACCTCCCCAACTGATGGGGAACCTCTTCCCTATGACTGCCTTATGCAATTGAGAGTTTTCCCACTGTAGTTTTTTTCAGTCCTGTCTCCATTTGGAAAAGCGGTAACCCAGGGCTTCAGTTACCCACACTTATCCTTGCTGAGAAACTGTGCTCTCATACCTTATCAAGGGGTAGAAAAATTCTCATTTATTAAATAAACTATAACTATTTTCTAATTTCAGGTGGCACACACCTATACTTGGGAGGCTGAGACAGTAGGATCACAAGTTCAAGGCCAACCTTAGCAACTTAGTGAGACTATACGGAAACCTTTGAGACCCTATTTCAAAACAAAAAATAAAAAGGGCTGGGGGTTTAGCTCAGAGGAAAAATGCCTCTAGGTTCAATCCCCAGCACCACACACACACAAAAACAAAATCAAGCTTTCTATAAATAAAGAATTCTGCTTCTCCAAAATTTTGTCAAGTAAGTTATGGTCCCTGTGAACTATGCCTTGAAAATCATGTGATTCCAGTCTAATTCCATTAGTCATTGGAAGGTTCTCTTGCTAGGCATTGTTCATAATGAAGCTAATTCTCCTGAACAGAAAAATCCTGTTTCTATCTTCCCAGCCACTGAGATTTTATAATAACCATTTCTTAATCTTAATATATTGCCACTGATTCCTCTCTAAATACTTTCAGCACAAGATTAGACACTATTGGTGGACAGATCCTTCTGAAACTGGAAAGTGTGCTATTTCAACAAGAGAAATAGTGGCATATACAGTTCTGGACCACCCTTTGGCTGCACGAGGCTCTGGGAAGAAATTATTTGTTCCCTAATAATATTTGGATATTGCTTTGAGATATGCAAAATGTCATTCACTTTTCTAAATAAAGTATGAAAATCTTAGTTATACAACAATTTTTATCCACACTTCATTTAGGAAATTCTGATCCCTGCCGGGCGTGGTGGCGCACGTTTGTAATCCCAGTACTTTGGGAGGCGGAGACCGGAGGATCCGGGTTCGCGGCCAGCCTCAGCTCTTTCTCTCTCTCTCTCTCTCTCTCTCTCTCTCTCTCCTTAGTGAGGCCCTCCGCAACTTCGTGAGACCCGGTTTCAAAATAAAGTATAAAAACTAGGGCCGGGGGCGTAGCGCG
>PVJS01057877.1:0-11929 GCA_004027185.1 Glis glis
TTCGTGGCCAGCCTCAGCTCTCTCTCTCTCTCTCTCTCTCTCCCTGTCTTTCTCTCTCTCTACTTAGTGAGGCCCTCCGCAACTTCATGAGACCCGGTTTCAAAATAAAAGTATAAAAAATAGGGCCGGGGGTGTAGCGCGGAGGTAGAACGCCCCTGGGTTCAATCCCCGGTACCGCAAAAAAAAAAAAAAAAAAAAAAAAAAAAAAAAAAAAAAAAAAAAAAAAAAAAAAAATAAAAAAAAAATAAAAAATAAAATAGGACAGGGGGTATAGCTCAGAGGTAGAAAACCCCTGGGTTCAATTCCCAGTATCTCAAAAGAAAAAAAAAATTTTAAAGTTCCTCTAAATGATTCTGAGGTATCCATACAAACACTGGGGAACTGTTGTTATAAGGCACATTGTCTCTTGTTTCCTTAGCTTTCTTACTTTCCACCACCAGGTTCCCAGTACTGTCTCTGGGTTCTAGGCTCTGTAGACTGGGACATTATAGCCATGAAAGGTCTCCAAATGGCCTTCCCCAGCACCTCTCATACTCATATTCATATTCTCTCTCTCTCTCTCTCTCTCTCTCTCTCTGTCTCTCTTCCCAACCCTATCTAATAGGTTGAGCACAAACCAGTGAAATTATACTAAATTGCAATTGAATCCGTAGTAAGCTTAATGAGTTAAATCCTTCAGGAGTGACTGCATCTTGAAAAAGGATACAAGGACTAGGGAGGATAATGGCCAAGGGAAGAAGGGGTACTACTGGTGAGGACAGCTTTCTTTAAGACCTATTCAGACTGTGCAGAGAATGTGTCCCCCTGTCTCTCTGCAGCACTAATCATCACCTTCCAGACAGGCAAGAGGGCCCCCATCATTCCCATTCAGGCAAGGCAGAACTGGCTTTAAAACAACACAAAGTCCAGAGACAGCTGCGCTATTGCTCCTAATTCACTCCAGACAGTACTGGGAGAGAACTCCATCTGCTAAGGTTGCCTAATGGCGCTTTGGCCAGTGGCTGTGGCATAGACAGCTGGGACGGGGCCAATGCTGGTGTGGCATGCTAAAGGACAGACTTATTTTTCTTACTTCACTTGCTAGCTGCCCCTGACTGCTCTCTAAAGTCATGATTCACGATCCCACTGGTTTGTGTAAGTTTCAAGCCTCAATTAATCCAGCACAAAAAAGTTAGGCAATCTTTTTGGGGTCACTATGTAAGGAGCTGGAGGGGGACCCAATAATTCATTTGATCGTATGGAAAATGGTACATTTCTTGGAATCACATATTTATATGACTGGTGTAGCCGTCAGCATTCTTGCAGCCATGATCCAAATATCTGACCACATAACTTAGAGGAAAGATTTATTTTCTTATGGTTTCGGGCTCAGACCATGTGAAGCTGGGGACCGTGGATCTCAGAGCATGGCGAGAGAGAGCACATGTGTTCACATCATGGAGGCCGGAAGCAAGAGAGAGAGCAGAAGGAGGAGGAGCCCTCTATATAATCTCCAAGGCTGCGCCCCCAGGGACCACCTCCTCCAGCCATACCCTCCAAGGCCTACTGGGTACCACCCAGGTAAATCCATTAGAATGGATTTATCTACTTCTGAGATTACAACCCTCATGACTCAATTACATCAGCTTCAAACATTGTAAGTGAGCTCTTTAGGGGACATCTTCTATCTAACTATAATGACTGGCTACATTAAATTCTCTCTTGCTTTTTATAGCTTAATAGGAAAAAACAACAGTAATCAATGGAAAGTAAAAAGCAAAGCAGAGACCCTGTGTTAAGAGGTCTTCGATGCTCCAGGGATACTTCCCTTCCAAATCAGGAAGAGGAAGGCCAGCACATTCCCTCCTGCCCTTTTAGCTCAGTCTTCCAAGATCTTAGTGCTAGAGGAGATACTGGTCTCCCAGGAGCTGGAGCGCGTCCAGGGCTGAGCTCACCATGACCACAGGAAATCCAACCCCTGCTAATGACTTGTGGTGCCTGCCAGCCTGAGTTAGATGCAAGCCAGAGACTCAGGAAGCCAAAGGTTCCATGTTCTTCTGCTGTCTTCCAGAGCCATCTCCTTTCTTTTGTTGTTGTTTTGTTTTTGTTTTTGTAGCTTAGAATTTTATTTATTTTACTTTTTTAATTAGCGCATTGTAATCATACATCTTGATGAATTTAAGGATGATAGAGGCATAGATGTATACAGCACTTGTTGAGCCCTCCCCCAGTTCCCACCCCACTCCCTCTCCCTCCCAACCTTCCTGTGCTCAACACAGTGATTGTCTTTGATAAGTTTGTGTATGTACATCATGGGAAGATGTACATACTTCCCATGACCCTACCACATGACCCAGTTATACCACTCCTGGGTATCTACCCAAAAGAATTGAAACCAGACCACCATAGTAATGCATGCATATCTAATTTTGTAGCTGCACAATTCATAATTGCTAAGCTATGGAGCCAGCAGAGATGTCCATCAACAGATAAGAGGATTACAAAATCACGGGATATATGCAAAATGGAATTCTACTCAGCCAAAAAGAAGAACAAAATTATGTCATTTGCAGGGAAATGGATGGAACCAGAGAATATTATGCTAAGTGAGATTAGTCGGTCACAAAGAGTGAAAGGTCAGATGTTCTCCCTTATATGCAGAAGCTAGGGAGAAATTGGGACATGGGAGGGACTCCAGACAAAGGAAGAGAAACCTTAGTGGAGTGAAGGAGGGGGCCTAACTGAGGGAGACGGGAGGGGGGAGGAAGACTGGAGGAGGGAAACACCTCAATGAGCTATCTCCTTTCTGCCTGGCAGGTTCACTGGAAATTTCTCAGACAGTCACAGCCTGTGGAACCTAAAATCCTCAGCTGAGCTTTAAGATGAGACTGAGTTGGAGAAGGTTGAGTCAAATGTGGTATTCCCTTCCCATACCTATACCATGCAAACTGTCCCTTCCTATCTTTCAATCTCTATTTGCATTCATTTTACTTTCAGTCTGTGGCATGATTTCCTATAGGAAACCCCTCTGGAGTCTTCTTAGTGCCCTGTACTGACTGCAGCCAGTTGCTTAATGTTTAAGTCCCCTGTGTTTCCTAAGCCTCACCCCATGTTACCCTATCAGAATATTTGTAGTGGGACCAGGTACCGGGACCCCTTTCAGTATCCTGGGTGATTATGACATGATATTCCTATGGTTCTTTTCCTAGGCTGGTCATCACACAATTTATGCGCTTCTTGCTGCAGACTGAGATTTGGGTCTCCTGACTTCTAATTGCTGAATTCCACTAAACTTGTTGCATGGCCTATCCCTAAGTTACTTGATTCTAATGGGCTTGCTTCAGGTTTCTTAACTACAAGAAGGTGAGAGTAGGGAGGGGAGCTAGGCCATATATAAGTGATTAGCAAATCTGATTCCCCAAAGTACTCACTTTGGGAACTTTTGCAGAATTTGAATATTGTGTAACAGGTTTGTTCCTATTCATTGCATTCTCCTCCAGTCTCCAGCACTCCCCGCCTTGCAGCAGTTTGGCACATTCTGAAGGTAGGATGACTAGAGCAGACAGGCCCCCTTTCAGCATAATATATGGGAACCATTCTTGCAGAGGTTAATTTTGACTGTCTTTTTTTTTTTCGGTACCGGGGATTGAACCCAGGGGCGTTCTACCTCCGCGCTACACCCCCGGCCTATTTTTTATACTTTATTTTGAAACCGGGTCTCATGAAGTTGAGGAGGGCCTCACTAAGGAGAGAGAGAGAGAGAGAGAGAGAGAGGGAGGGAGGGAGGGAGAGAAAGAGAGAGAGAGCTGAGGCTGGCCGAGAACCCGGATCCTCTGGTCTCCGCCTCCCAAAGTACTGGGATTACCACACCCGGCTTGACTGTCTTTTGAATAACCATTGTGAAGCTACACTAGAGATTGAGTGCTTCTGCAGAGCTTGTATCTGTCTCCCTTCCTTTCACAATATCCAGATTCCTCCCAGCTCAACCAGATAGAGATAATAATTACATTCAGATAGGAGACAAAGGGAAGGTTTGCAAATATTTAAACTGAAGGATCTCGGGAGGAAAAAGAAAAAGAGGGACCCAAGAAATGGTGTTTCTTTGCTGATCCTTAAGAGGGATGGCTACAGGGGAGCCACAAGAGTTAAGACCCTGCATCGATTGGAGGGGACAGGAGTGAAGATATACAGAATAGAATAAGAAGAGCCATTCTCTACTATCCCCTGTTCTTTACTGTCGTATGGGTTACAGTGTCCCACTAAAAGAGCCTTTCCTCTATTCTTCTGGACACTGTGTAAGCATAGGAAGATCTTAAAGCCCTTTGACATTGGAATTTACAATCCACTTACCAGTGTTAGGGTATGCAGGTAATTATTCCTGGAGAGCCCAATTTAATAGGTTTGGATGTATAAAATCTACACATTTTTAAATATCCACAGGTAATCTTGATACATAGCCATAGTGCAGTTTTTTTTCCATGAGCATTAGCTTTTATTTATTTTTTATTTTAATTTTTTGTGATACTGGGCATTGAATCCAGGGGCATTCTAACTCTGAACTGCACCCCCATCCCTTACTTTGCTTAGTTGTTTGCTCAAAAGTTACCTTAACACAAAGTGCTTTCTCAGTCTTTTATCTAAAACAGAACACTATCCCATACTCTCATAACTTTATTTTCTTGTCCACTTTGTATTTCTTCATAAATTACATCATATATTACATCATATATTCTTCATAAAATACATCATATATTACATCATATATTCTTCATAAAATACATCATATATTACATCATATATTCTTCATAAAATGCATCATATATTACATCATATATTCTTCATAAAATACATCATATATTACATCATATATTCTTCATAAAATACATCATATATTACATCATATATTCTTCATAAAATACATCATATATTACATCATATATTCTTCATAAAATACATCATATATTACATCATATATTCTTCATAAAATACATCATATATTACATCATATATTACATCATATATTCTTCATAAAATACATCATATATTACATCATATATTCTTCATAAAATACATCACCAATTAACATATTTACATACTTATTTGCTATCTTTTTTTTTTGCCTGTTGTCTGTTCTCTTCTCACTAATAATAAAATCACAAGGTCTTCCCATGGCCTTCACATAAGAGTTTACCTGACATCTTTCTTCTCTGTTATCTCTCTAACCTCATCGATCGTTCAGCATCTTGATCACTCCTTTCCAGAGGCGCACTGGTCTCCATGTTGGTCCTCAAACATGCACACATGCTTCTGCCTCAGGGCCTTGGCACTGCATGGCCATCTCCCCCATGCATTCCTTCCATACATCTAGTACTCATCAGCTTACTTTGCTTAGTTGTTTGCTCAAAAGTTACCTTAACACAAAGTGCTTTCTCAGTCTTTTATCTAAAACAAAACACTATCCCAATTCTCATAACTTCATTTTCTTGTCCACTTTATATTTCTTCATAAAATACATCACCAATTAACATATTTACATACTTATTTGCTATTTTTTTGCCTTTTGTCTGTCTCAGAGCACTTTATATTAGGCATGTGGAAGTAGCTATGTTCTTACCATCGAGAACAGTATCTGGCACAAAGTATAGGGCTCAATAAATATTTGCTAAATGAATGACCACTTGGAAGGATATGAGTAATCTAATAAATGAGATAATTCATAAGAAGGGTTTGATATAGGCCTAACACTTATTAGATAAATAGTAAGTAGTCATTTCCTCTCCACTTCTAGATTTTTCTCCCTTTCTCTCTCCTACTATTTGTTGAGTTCCCACTATAATCCAATCACTCTGTGGGATGATGGTGATAGGAAATGTCTCAACTATAAGGAATCAGTAAGAGATAGAGCTGCAAAGAAAAAACCACCGGGCAATGTGGCTATGAGTTGCAAAAGAGACGGTGTCCTTTGAGAACACAGATGAAGGAATAGTTAGAGAAGGAGTCACAGCACGGGGATATCTAAGCCAAGCCCTATATCCCCAAGGATATATGGGCCTTTTGTGCAATAAGAAAAGATATTCCATTCAAAGAGACCCTGACAGAGACACAGAAAATGAAAATGCTCTGCCCCAGCCCCTACTCATAGCTTCTTGGTGTAAGAACAACAGAGTGAAGTGAACAGAAGGTATAGAAATCAAAGCTTATTGTTGACATTACTACCTATTTGCTCCCTTTGGTATAGAACATTGTACTTTTCAGAGTTCTTACATCATTTCTATTTCTTTTGGTTCTAACAATAGGTAGTATCTCCTTATCATACAACTGAGGCAACAATAGTAAAAAGAGGATAAATGGTTTATCCAACACCACAGCATGCAGATGGAGGACCTATGGTGGGAACTCAAGACTCTTGTTAGCAACCAAATGAGGAAAGGGATTGGGGGAGGGAGGTGGGATGGGGAAAATGAGGATCTAGGATGGGAACCATTCAGATAAGGTTATGTTCATGCTAGGTCTCACTGCCAATCTCACTAACATGTATAGGGAGGGAAAAAGGGAGAGTGGGAAGGTATACCAGGGAAATATACCAAGTGATGTGTGCCCATATGTTTGTATCACTTTGAATCTCACTATGATGCATGATTGAATTACACCAATAAAAGTATTTTTAAAAGTGAAAAGCAAATGATCATCTTCTCCAACTTGTTAAAAACCATTTCTAGAATTTCTTTCTATATCTAAGGATTTCAGGTTGCCATTTTTCTTGATTGGCCACATCTAACCGCCATTTATTGAGAATCTGTCCCTACTGTGCACTGTTAGTTTTATTACATATGTTACTCCACCAATTTTTATAATATCTATATGGTACACAATGTTGTTAGTGCTATTATTTCTATCAATGGCGAAACTATCATTTTAGTAGATTTTAAGTGCTTAATTTGTCCAAACTTACTAAAAAAGAAGTGGTGACAGGTTTTAGAATCAGGCTTGTTTGATACCAAGGCCACATTCTTTCAGCACTATTACCTTTCTGAAATGCCCGAGTCTACCTATTTGTGCTTCCCCTGAGCTATCTATACGGCAGGGCACAGCATTCTTGGCCTTGCATGTGCTATGCAGAACTGTTTGCTCACTGGAAATTTCATCTTCTATTGTAATTTTATATTTATATTTACACATTTTCTGAGCCAAGTTAGACCACATGTACTCATTCCTATTTTTCTGCTTTCATTGTCACATAAGCATGGTCATATGAATCACTCTCATGTATCCAATTATAACACTGCTAAATAGGAAAGAATGACCACCGATGGTAAAATTATCCTAGTCAATATGATTAGTCTTTGTAAAACCATAAACAAAATCAGGGAGAACATTTCTTCAAACATTTTGCTGACAGCTCTTGCGTAATCCTGCAATCACAAAGAAGATGAAACATTTCTTAATCTACACATAGTCTTCCTTGTACAAAGAAAATATTACAATCCTATACATCAACGATTTGCCTCCAAATATGTTCTCTTGTGGTATAGTTCAGCTACTCCTCTATTTTTTGAGATTTTTTTTTTTAGTATTCTTAACTTTGGTGATGTCATGGTGGCTTGTTTTTCTGTTGTCTCCAAAGATACTAGTGGTCAACAGAGTTGTGTCTACCAAAAAACAATTAGATGCACTGTCTTTCAATAAAGATGTACCGTCAAAGCAATGAATATTTAACAAAGTAATTAGATGCACTGTCTTTCAGTAAAGATGCACTTTCAATTAGATGTACTGTCTTTCCAAATAGATACAGACTTCGGGAACCAAAAGGGATCAGTCTTGTCCATAGTGATGACCAGGTCATGGTAGCACCCCTCATTAAGAACATCATTCTACAAAGAATTAACACTGAATTATGAATTTGACTATGGCCATCTCAGTGGACATCATAAAAATCACCTTGAATCCCAGATCCACCATGAGATAAAATGCTACACTCTATAAATAGTCCACTGCAACAGGACCAGATAAGTCCATTTGGTTACAAATGGATTTCCTCCTCCTCCTGTTCCTCTTTCTCTTTTCTTTCTACTAACAGTAACGGCAACAACCTTTCTTAAGTCTTTACTATGAACTAGCCATTGTACCAAGTCCCTTCCATATGACAAATCATTGAATTCTCATAAGGACCTGGTAAAGTATGTATTACTATGTCCCTTTCCTAAATCATAATAATCTTATCATTTTATAAAATATATACACTATAGAATTTCAAGCATCAGGTGAATTTCATTCTAGACTTTTTAGACACACACGCACTATTATTATTAAAATTATTAATAATTTTACTAATAATTTTACACAACTAGAAAAGCAATCTATTTAGCAATTGTAATACAATACCTTTAAACTTGATTTCTGTTTTCCCATTAACTCCAACTGAGAAAAGCAAACTGAGGCAAAAAAAGAAGTTGCTGGACTTCCCGGTGAACTTTTTCTAATCACAGCTCAAAGCTCTCTCTAAAGTTAAAAGAAAATAGTGAAAAGCATTTCAACCTTTGAGCCACTGTGGTTTTAGTTGCAAGTTTTACCGTAACTTAGTATCTACTGATCTCTTGCTATGAGAGATGGGAAAATTAGTACATTTCAATTTTATTCCAACTTGCCTCCTTTCTAGTTTCTGAATTTAAAATATTATATTATTTCTGCAATTTAAAGGTTCATAACAGTTATATATTCTTATAACCATATTTGCATGGTTGTTTGGTCTTCATTCTATATTTAAATGTATTTACTATGTGCCACAGTCGTTTGGTGTTTTTAGCCACAGGTTTTTTTATTCCCGACTTTTCAATTTTGATTCATATCTTGGTTGCCTTGATTTAATTTTCAAGACATTTTGAGTGCTTTTTTTTTCTCCCCCACTCCCATGAACTGATAGGTGCTATAGTCTCTGAATTTTTGCATGCTTGAGAATGCCTGCCACCTTTACATTTGAAAACCACCTACCTGGGCATCGACCTTTGGTCCTATTTCCCTTCAGTGTGGCAGGGATTATTCCACCGTTTCCCAGTGTCAAGAGATGCTGTGGACAAATCTGAAGAAAATCCAAATTCCTCCTTTCATGTCCCTCCTCCATTTTTCTGTGGGAATGCCCGTATTAAAGTTCAGTAACTTCACTAGTATATGTCACAGTCATCTTTAGTATTAATTTTTCTTGGCACTGGGCATGATTTTTTTTCTGCCTACTGATTTTTTTTTTTTTTTTTTGCGGTACCGGGGATTGAACCCAGGGGCGTTCTACCTCCACGCTACACCCCCGGCCCTATTTTTTATACTTTATTTTGAAACCGGGTCTCGCGAAGTAGCGGAGGGCCTCACTAAGTAGAGAGAGAGAGACAGAGAGAGAGAGAGAGGGAGAGAGAGAGCTGAGGCTGCCTGCGAACCTGGATCCTCCGGTCTCTGCCTCCCAACACCTTGGGTCCAAAAGGAGATACAGTTGCATAGATTCCCAAAGTGAGTGGGGTGATCCATTTTCTGTTGCTATAACACAATACTCGAGACTGGGTCATTTATAAAGAAGAGATGTTTACTTGGCTCATCATTCTGGAAGCTGGGAGATCCAAGATCATGGTACCAGAATCTTCATGGCATCTGGCGAGGGCCTTCTTGCTGCATCATAGCATGGTGGAGGGCATCACATGGTGAGAGTACAAGCATGCTACCTTGGATCTCTCTTCCTCGTTTATAAAGCCACTCATGCCATGATAAGCACCCAGTCCTCATGACCTCATCTAATCCTAACCACCTTCCAAGTCTCCACCTCCAAATACCTTTAATTTATGATTTTGGCTATTGAGTTTCCAATGCATGGACTTTTGAAGGATATACTCAAACCATAGCAGGGAATTAAAAAATGGGTATATTTTAGGGGGCATTATTATGCCTACCACACTTTGGGATATTTTTGAGCAAGGAAGTGGTATAATAACAGTGGTACTTAGGGGGAAAATTCTCCAATAGTTACCCAGTATCTGATCTAGTGCCAAGCATGGGGCAGAGCCCACCTCTGTGAAAACCAGCTTCCACGTGTTCTTGGTGCCACGTAGATGATGCATGCAGGAGGACACCTGCTGATAGTCTGGCAAGCATATCACTTCCCCATTGCTCTCCTGCCCACATTTGTTATTTAGGCCACCAAAGGGACAAATACCCATAGCTTCTAGAGGCAGCTTCTTCTCTTTATTTTATATTTCTGAGATATCTCTTTTTTTTGCGGTACCAGGGATTGAACCCAGGGGCATTCTACCTCTGAGCTACACCCCCGGCCCTATTTTTTATCCTTTATTTTGAAACCAGGTCTCATGAAGTTGCGGAGGGCCTCACTAAGTAGCTGAGGCTGGCCGTGAACCCGGATCCTCCGGTCTCAGCCTCCCAAGTACTGGGATTATAAGCATGCGCCACCACGCCTGGCTCTGAAATATCTCTTGAAATAAAAGGATGTATACTTGATCCCAGAAACCAACAATTCAGCTGGGTCTGGGGGTGGATTTTCTCCTCTCAGGCACTGGGATCTTAAGCACGACCTTTCACATGAAGCATTTTGTTAAATTGTGTGGTTGGGTTACCAAACCTTGAAGTGAAAGGCAACATTTGAATGAGTGTTTGTTGAGTTACCACCAGTGCTCCGGAAGACAGCATAAGGAGCTTAAATGCTTTTGAGTAATAATTTATCAGGATGGGTAAATTATGAAAGAATGCTTGAATTAGACAAAAGAAACCCGCAAAGTGGATACAGCTCAAATATCTTCCAACATAATCTTTCTTTTGAAAATAATTTAAATGCTTGTCTGCCTTCTCATTGCATTTATGTGTGATACGTTCAGTAATTAAGTAAGGAGGACTGGAAGGGAATCCCTGTGGTGCAAATTCCAGGAACAACAGCAGATGCAGCCAAAGGTCACTTGTAAATCTGAACAAGCCCAAACTCACGAAAGCTACTCTCAGACAGAACCAAGTATCCTATCAAAATGAGACAAAATGACAAAAGCCATTATTTTCACCACCTCAAAATATTTATAAAAGACAGGATGCTGTTTCTTCAGTCAGGCAAACAACTCACCCAGGACATTCTTAACCATCGACGTTGAATATTACAGCAAAAGAATGATCTTTGGCATTTGGCAACTTCCATTGTGCAAAGTATATCATCTGTTCAATTCTCTTGGGTGTGTGCAGCTCACTGGATTTGCGTACACTTGCTTTTTCAGGGAAAACACGTCATAAAGTCCAAACTATTCTTAAGCAGAACACGCAACATTTGCCCTAACACTTTCTCCATTTCTTTCTCTCTCTTCTCTTTCTTTCTGTGTGTGTACGCGCACACGCACACGTGTGTGTTTTACTGGAAATTTAACCCAGGGGTATTCTACCTCTGAGCTATACCTCCAGCCCCATTTTATTTTTTATTTTGAAATCAGGTCTCCCTAAGTTGCTGAGAGCCTCACTAAGTTGCTGAGGCTGGCCTCGAACCTGCGATCCTCCTGTCTTAGCCTCCCAAATACTGGGACTACAGTTTACATCACCACGTCTGGCTCCCATTTCTCTTTTGAAAAATTTTCTTCTCCTGGGGAAGCCATCACAGTTCTTCTCCCTGGAGCCTACTCCAGTTATCTAGAGTTACATACTTTCCTATGCCTATTCCGTTGATATCTCTCCAGAGGTTCCCAAACTTCTTGGCTTACTGCCCCCTTTTAAAAAATCACAGCCGGGCGTGGTGGCACACACTTGTAATCCCAGTACTTCGGGAGGCGGAGACTGAAGGATCTGGGTTCGCGGCCAGCCTCAGCTCTCTCTCTCTCTCCCTGTCTCTCTCTCTCACTCTCTCTGTATCTCTCTCTCTGTCTCTCTCTCTCTACTTAGTGAGGCCCTCCGCAACTTTGTGAGACCCGGTTTCAAAATAAAGTATAAA
>PVJS01057878.1:0-11932 GCA_004027185.1 Glis glis
AAAAAAAAAAAAAAAAATAGGGCCAAGGGTGTAGCTCCGAGGTAGAATGCCCCTGGGTTCAATCCCCGGTACTATGTAAAAAAAAAAAAACAAAAACAAAAAACCGTGGCATATGCACATAGGGGAATATTATTCAGCCATATAAAATGATGAAATGCTGTCATTTACATCAGTATGGATGGACCTGGAGGACATCATGTTAATTGAAATAAGCCAGACACAGAAAGACCAATATGTTATGATCTCACTCATTTGTGGAACCTAAAAAAGCTGATCTCATGAAAGATACTGTCCATTAAATAATTCAGTGCCCTGGATATAAAATTCCACATGAGAAATTTATTTTAGAATTTCAAGTTGGGGGAAAATTCCTTCTAATGAACTGGTATGCTTCCTCTGTTCCAATAATGAGGGTTGTTTCCTTCTTCCACTCTGATTATCAGAAACTTCAGGCCCTAACCTGAAGTACATTCATGGAAATATTATTCTAACCTCATGCCTACAGCATCTGCAGCTTCCATTTTCCTATCAGTTTGATTTTCCATATCAATTTCTATTTTATTTGTAGAGAGAGAAGAAAGCATACATATGTTGGGTCAATTGAAAGATAAAGAGTAATATACTAAATATACTACATGAGTCATAAAGTCTCAAAATAATTTATATATAACCACTACTTTTGAAATAAATTATTAACATACGAGCTTACTTGTTAAGCCATGTCAAACAGGCATATATAAAATAAACACCTCATTCCATTTATATGTAAGGCTGTTTAAGCAGAACCCCGGCATTTTAAAGTAAGTCTCATTTGGTCTTAATTTTCACTGCTAATGCTTTCCCAAACACTTTAGACATTAGAAAATATCTATTCTGCTACACAAGCTGTGTAGAAAGCCAGAATCGTTAAAAATCACCAGACCAGCTGATCAGGTATTAGGGGGAAAGAGCTTCAGAAAAGAATAATTCCCATTAACAAACAAAAAACCTGAATCGTCTTTATCGAAGCAAGAAGGCTGACCAATGTACCTTTCTGAAATAACTGGAAGTACTAGTTACAAGCTCATATTTCCTAAATAAAAAAATCCCACTGATTATGCCCAATAAGGGCTTTTTAAAGGAATGAATAATAAATGTGGAAATAAATTCAATAGTGTCCATATTAATTTTGTGGCTTTTCTTTGTTCTTATAAATTACAAAAATACATTAATAGTAATACAAGTAATAAATTCAGGCAGACTGAGTCAGCTATTCTAATAACATTATATTTTGCTTTTTAGGGAAAAGAGTATTATTTCATGTAGGTTTGCAATTTTTTCCTCTATAGTAGTAAAAAGAAACTAGATTGGCAGAAACTAAACAAAGATCTTACACGTGTGGTTTAGTTTAGATTCCACCCCCCCTCCCCAAACTGTGCTTCCGGAAAGGAAAGATGAGGGAAGGAATGGAGGGCAGATCATGAAGATGCAGCCTCTCTGCCTACATCAAAGAAAGGAAAGTCACTTTGCCAAAAAAATCTTGTAAGGACTTGGGCTTTTTCTCTGGGGCTACATATTTGGGAACCCAGCCCTCTGTCTTATTGTTTATCATCTTAGACAAAGAGCTTCAGGAAAGAATAATTCCCATTTTACCCACAGGCCCTTTAAGAATATGGAAAACAAGTTCCCTAAGAGATCAAGAGGACCCTGGCCAGCCTGTGTCCCGCTTCATCCTTAAGTCCTGGCGTTCTTCTAGGCTTCCCTGCCCATCCTTCATGCTAGCCATCAGGCTCTGACCTTCTAGGTCCTGATAATGTGTCTACACTTCCTCACTTGGGTTCCACATCCGGGCTCCACCTGCCTCCCTGTGACGTACCTTGTCACCCCTGCTTCCCAGGAAGCATCAGTTACAACACAGCTAATACATATGAAGCACACGGGCTTCACATGCCACTCGCTTAACAAAATTTTTTACTACATGCGAACCTGTACCATCTGCTAAGAACTGACAAGAACAACACTGCTTCAATCCAGACAAACATCCCTGCCCCCCCTGAGCCTACCTGGAATCAGGCATGAATCTCACAGAGAAGGATATGTGAATACAAACAGGTGCACATGCTCTCAGAGACACGTGCCACATTCTAAGAACACGTCAAAAGAGTTCATCCACCTAGAAGAGTAAGAAGAGCTGGGCGCTGTGGTGCACGCCTGTAATCTCAGTACTGGGAGGCTGAGACAGGAGAATCACAGGCTCACAGCCAGCCCCAGCAATTTAGCGAGACCCTGTTTTAAAATTTAAAAAATAAAATAGGGCTGGGGGTGTAGCTCAAAGGTAGAATACCCCTGGGTTCAATCCCCAGCACCATAAAAAAAAAAAGAGTATTCTTAAGCTTGCCTAAACTGAGATGTAAAAAGTAGGAGAGTGGATTAGGCACAGTGAACAAAAATTCCAGACAAGCAAACAGTCTGGGCAGGAGACTAACAACCAAGTCAGGGGAAGTGGTAGGAGCAGGACAGCAGAGACCACTGGAGAGACGGCAGAAGGTCAAGCATGGCAGGAGCACAGAAAGCTAAAGCTCGAAAAAGAGGCAAGCAAGCTGGGTGTGGTGGCACATGCCTATAATTCCAGTACTTGGGGGGCAGACACCGGAGCATTGTAAGGTTCAAGGCCAGTCTCAGCAATTTAGTAAGACCCTCAGCAACTTAGTGAGACCCTTTCTTAAAATAAAAAATAAAGTAGCAGCTGAACATGGTGCATGAATACAATCCCAGTACTTGGGAGGTTGAGACAGGAGACTCACAGGTTCACAGCCAGCCTCAGCAATCTCATGAGGCCCTCTGCAACTTAGAACCTGTTTCAAAATAAAAATAAAATAGGGCTTGGGGTATAGCTCAGAGGTAGAATTCACCTGGATTCAATCCACAGCATCACACACAAAAAAAATAATAAAATAGGGCTGGGGGTGTAGCTCAGAGGTTGAATGCTCATGGGTTCAATCCCCAGTACCACACACACAAAAAAGAAACAAACAAAGGAAAGAAAAGCACCCAATGAAGCCAGGCTTTGTAGGTTGTGTTAAGGATTTAGGTCTTTATCACTACAGCAATTAAGACCATTGGACATTTTTAAGAAAAAGTGGCACAATTATATTTGGACTTTAAAATGATAATTCTCCTTAGGGTTGGGGCTACAGGATTGGAGGTGGAAAGAATGGATGCAGAGAGACCAGTTAGATGGATATTATAGTAGTCCAGGCAAGAAATAACAGAATCTTAATCTAATAGTAGCTCACTTAAGGAAATTCATGTGCCAGACATATTACATCTGATGTAACCCTCACAATAATCCTACATATTAGAGACTGTAATTATCTTTCCAGATGTGTAAAGTAAGGTTTAGAGCTGCCAGGTGACTTGCCGAGGTCACAAAGCTAAAAGGCCATGGGAGAGGAACCGGAGCCCAGGCAGCTGAGCACTGAGCCTCGGGCTGAGATCCTGGGTCCCATGCTGCTGCCCAAGGTGACGGCGATGGAGCTGAGAAGTGCGCAGACTCGAGAGATGCCTGGAGGTGGAGACCACAGGGACAGGGATGGTTCGTCATGGAGAGGGAGGAGGTGGTGTCAGAGTGAGGAGATGTCAAGTTCAATGTCTCAGGGTCTGACTTACACAGACAGATGGATGGTGGTGCTATCCACTGAAATAAGTCATATTTGGGGGGGTAAGGTGTGGCAAGGGAACTATGAGTTCAATACTGAACATGTTGAATTTAAAGAAACTTGTGACATCCAAACAGAAACATTAAGTCAGCAGGTGGATATATGGGCCTGGATATCATAAGACACATCTCATTTGGAAATACAAATCTAAAATCTGTCACCATGTGGAAGATAATTAAAGTCGCAGGCATAGCTGTGCTTCACAGGGCACATGATCTTTCCCATGGCCTGTGAAGTTCATGCTGTGGGCCTATTCTCCACCCCTGTAATGAAAGCTCAGGCAGATCCCATCATCTCTCAGTGATGAATAATAAAAAGTCATTTACAAGCTTTAATCATCAAATCCAGTGTCATAGACAAAACTTCAAAAACCCTAGCTCAGGCTTGGCAGGACAAAACAGCCTTCTGGTGCTCAGGAAGGCTAGACAGCACTTCAGGACTATGCTTGTAGCCATTTTAGACAGCAAAATCACCAGCGAAAAGTTTTAAAAAAATGCAAAAACCCTGGCACTAAGTATATCACCCCTACACACACAAAAACCAAAACACACATTTTCAATATGAGACCTGAAACAAGAAGGCAGAGCATCGTCTTGAATGCAGCTGGGAACATGCTCCGCAAATGATTCATTCACCTTTGCCCCTCTGGGCATGCGCATGTCTGGAGATGACCACAGTAGAGAGTGCCCCGAGTATTGACTCTGGGGCTATGAACAAATTTTATCAAGAGAGAAAATATGCAACCTGTGAATAATGAAGATGGACTGTGGAATCCTCACCACCATAGCCATGACTGCCCTGTCCAAACACCATCATCTCTTCACCGGCACTAGACTTCTAACCTGGCCCTCAGCACCCGCCCAGTGCCCCCAATACTTCTAGTGGCCCCAACAGTCACATGCCTTTTTAATCTCAAATTAAGACCATGCCACCCACTACTCAAAACCCTCCAGTGTCTTGTAGTCCCTTTTGAAATGAAATCCTTAATCAGGGCCATTACCACAGGCATTGAATGGTCTGGACCCTCTATGCTCTTCGTGGTCTCATTTTCTTTCACTCTCTGCTCTCTGTATTGGTCAGGGTTCACTAGATTAACAGAATTCACAGAATGAATATATAAAAAAGGGGTTTATTAGATCAGCTCACAATGTAGTCCTGAGTTTCGACTGCACGTGAAGAATCAGAGGAATCAGTAGCTGGTCAGGCGGTCTAAGAGCTGGAGCCTTAGGATTGAAGCAATCACCAATTCAGTCCAGTCCAAGATGTGAAGATAAGGAAGCTCTTCGGAGAAACGATGGTGAAGTTTCAGTTCGAAGGCTGGAGGCCAACGATCTCAAACGAGAGCAGAAGATCAAGAAGCTCTTAAAGGAAACGGCAGAGTTGGAGACCAACGATCTCAGATGAGAGCAGATGCGTTTTCTTCAGTAAGAGTCACGGCTCCCTCTACGCAGCTTTCTCCTTCTTTTATCTAAGTCCTGCACCTATCAGAACCCTGCTACCCACATTTAGGGCAGGACTTTCGGTTCAATCTGCTGTTATACGACCAAAGTCACATGATCTTAGGAGGGTCAAGTTGACAAACCAGACCAACTATCACACTCTCCTAACTCCATTCTAAGCAAACATGACCCCACCTCCGACCTGTGTACCTGTTTGATTCTGCTTGTAAGGCTCTTTGGATGGCCAGCCCTCTACAATGACAAACAGGGCTCAGTCACACTGAACAGTTTCCAGGTCTACATCTCCTGTCATTTTCACAAGATGGTCAATCCAAATGCTGCCTTATACACTGCCCTTGGTGAACACCTCCTCCACTCCCCAGGGACAGCCAGATGTAACCTACCTGATGTCCCTCCTGTTCCCCACCTCTGAGGACTGCACAAATATGCCATAGTGGCTGCTTCTCACTCACACCATGGCCCCATCCAACTCTGCCCGCTGGGTTTAAATCCTACAGGAAAACAGCTTGGACAACAGCCTGGACCCCAATAAGGGCTTCAGTCCCATGGGTCTGTCTTGCTCCCATCCACTGGTTGAGCATATAAGTCTGAAACAACTTCCCTACCCCACCCTGTTGATCCTGTGAGAACTGTTGCCCTCTTCTCTCTGGAATCTGTAAGTAAAAAAAAAATGCTTCTGATTCTCAGTGTGGTGGCACAAGCCTGTGATCCCAGCAACTCTAGAGGCTGAGGCAGGAGGATTGCAAGTTTGAGGCCAGCCTGGGCAACTTAGCAAGACCTTATCTCAAAAAGAGCTGGGGATATAGCTCAGTGGTGCAGCACCCCTGGCTTCAATCCCCAGTACCAGAAAAAATAAAATAAAATGAAATACAATGTTTCTGTTATCTCATGTGCCCTTTTGTTGCCTCCTCTGTGTCCCCTGACCAACACCCCTGGACCTGACTTCTTTCTTGGTCAGGGCTAGAATTTAGAGCCATACGTAAGAAAGACCTCAAGATCAAGTTGGAAAGAATTGATTATAAACAATGCCTTCTCTGTTTCTTCAGATCTCTGTTAAAATATTTTCTTATGAGAACAAGGCTGCCCATGACCACCCTTGTGCAATACCACCCCATTGCCCACTATCCTCCTTGCCAGCACTTATCGCCACCTGACATATTTTGTATTTTTTTAACTGATGTTCTACCATATATTTTCACTCTGTTCTTCGTGCCTAGGACATTCAGCAAAATAAAAGTGCTCAGTGAATATTTATTAAATGAGTGAAGAATCTCTGGCATCCTCACAGGGAGCTCTTTAGTGGGTGATCTTTCTTGGCCTGGGACTGAAACTCCATGATGCTGCTAATGCTCCCTCTCCAGACCCTGGGCTTTAGGAGTCCCATTTTTCTTTTGGGTCCCTTTCCCAGCATAAGTACCTATGTTAGCTTTCCATCACCACTGTGACAAAATACCTGAGGAAAACCACTTCAAGGAAGAAAGATTTATTTTGACTCACTGTTTTGGTCCTTCCTCAGCTGCCTCTCTTGCTTTGGAATCATGGCGGTGAGCCCAGGGTAGAGCAAAGCTGCTCACCTCATCGTATGGTAGAACACCACAACGGTGAGCCCAGGGTGGAGCAAAGCTGCTCACCTTATCTCAGCTGGGAAGCAGAGAGTAAACATGAGGAAGGGGCTGCGGACAAAGTATACTCTTAAAAGTCACACCCCCGATGACCTACTTCCTCCCGCTAGGCCCCACCTCCTGACGTTTCCACATCCTCCAAATAGTGCCCCCAGCTGGGGACCAAGTCTTCCACATGTGAGCCTTTGGGGGGACATTAAAGACCAAACTATAACAGCATCCCTTTACCCCTCGAGGGATTCCTCTTAAACAAAGTCCAAAACTGGCTTCCTTTTAACAAGTAGTGTTCTCACCTGGTCTCCAAAAACCACACACTTTAACCCTGCAATAGAATTTTAGAACTGAAATGTGTCAAACTCTTCTACAGGTTTCTACATTGGCTGTTTCCTTTAACTCAAAATCTACCAGCCTCTAATCACCGCCCCAGGTCATCCATCATACCTCAGTTTAAATATCACCTCCTTCAGTGGGTCCACTCTGACCCATCATCCCAGGTTAGGACCTCGAGAGCAGCTTTTCACTAAGTTTGGTGTATAGGAATCACCTGGAAGGCTTGTTTAATGAGATTCCTGAAGCCTATCTCCAAAGATTCTGATTCTGATTGAATAGGTGTGTGAATCTGCAGTTCTAAAAACACAAGTGAGTCAGGAAATGCTTATCTAAGACCTCACATTGAGAATCACTGCCCTAAATTATGTGTCCTAACAGAGCAGTCATCACATTTTATTGTAATTAAATATTTAATCGCATGTTTTCCAGCATGAGAGTAAATTTTATAGTATACCTGTAAATTACAACAACAAATAAATATTTTTTTAAAAAACACCCACTCTGGAGTTGAGGAATGTGAGGTTCAGTCATATTAAGTAATTTTCCCAAAGTTACAAAGCCATTAAGTGTAGGAAAGAAGAGAAAGAGATATGACAAAAAGTAGTCTGAAACCCTGAAAAGCAGTGAAAATGTAATCATTCTAGGACTAAAAGTATTGTTATTGGGAGACCCTGACTTTAACCTGTGGTTAAAAAAAAACTACAAAGGAATGAAACAGAAATGAACATGAAGAAGTTGACAAATTCTAGCATCTTGCTCTCATCTTCCCTTCCTTCCCCATCCCTTTTCCCTGTCACACACATGCACCTGCTTCTCTGCCAGCACTTCCTGATGTCTTGAACATATCTAAGTTGGAATTGCTGGTTGAGAGAACAAAGGGCAGCTGGGAGGTTTAGATTGCCTTGTGAACTACTAGGAACCCCCTTTATAGAGAAAACACTTGTGAGGACCCGAGACGTAACTCTGATAGATCCCAAGGAAAATATTTATATTAAACAAGTCAATTGCTTAATGAACTATTTCCATTTTCCAGAAATTCAAATTTGAAGATTAGGCAAAGCCTCATCAGTCACATCCTCCTTGCCAAGGTCAATGGGTCAAAACCACATAACATATTTTTGTGAATGGTGAAAGAAATAAAAATATGTAAAATTTAAGCTATGTAAATCTATGCTGTACAGCTGTGCTGGAGAAGTGCTTAGCCCTCACTGCCCCCATATCCATAGAGTACAAGAAATCTCACCTCCAGGAGGGAAAGATCTGGAAGGAGTACTTCTGGACTCTTTCTCTGACTCCTAGCTTACTTCCTCCCAGAGACCCATGAATCTGAGAGAAGGAACTGAGCACATGTGAACTTTTTCTCTCTTCCTGTTATCCCTCTGTTCATCCAAATAGTGAGCTCACGTAGAACATGTTCCGAATCTGCAAGAAGCAAGTTTATAGTTTGAAAGTGGAAACGTAAGGTCAATGCAGGGGAATCAATTCAGCCTTATCAATAATAAAATTGACATGTTGGTCTTAGAGTGATCCCTGCTCAACTTTTCAACCGACTCTGAAAATCAGTAGGAGGACAAGGGGAATTATTTATTGAGCACCTAAATCCTAACAGCCCTGTGTTTCAAACTTTCTCTCCTCTCCATTTTCCCTCCACCTGCCACTCTCAGCCTGACACCTCCAACTCGCCCTTCACGGCTCACTGGTTTTTTTTTTATCCGTTTTTGTTGAAATCTTCCCCATCACCCCCAGACAGAATGAATCACCCTCCTCTGTGTGTAGTCTGCCCTGAATGATGGTTAATTGTAGCCAGAACAGTCTCCCTTGTGAGAGGATAAAGTCTTTGCAGTTAAGTTACTTGGCCTGTGTGCACTGAACTCCAGGGCTCTTTCCCAACACAGAATCCAATGTTTGTCTTTTTCCCTCCCTCTATTTATTCCATTTTAACTGACAGTTGTCTATGTGTCCAGCTGCTTGTTAGGTGTTAGGACACAAACCTAGAGAAGATAAATACAGTTCCTACAACCTCTTTGCTGAGTAAGTACCATGACCATAGTGAGCCCTGGCTAAAATTTAATTGACTTGATGCAAGAAATAAGAATTTCTCCCCCTCCTCCACTGTTCACTAAAACTGAGGAAAATGACAGATCAAATTTGAGATCAATTTTTTTCTACTATATCTTTCAGGATACAATACCGTATGCCTCACATGATAATAAGTGTAATACTCCTATAATGTCTACTATGTGTTGAGCAATTAACTATGTGATTTATGTGAATTATTTTACTAGTTTTTCAAAACCATGCAATGAGGAAACTGATACACAGATAGTAAAAAGTAAACAAACACTCAAAATCAGAATTGAGGTTATTCCAAATGTATGTCAGTTATTATACTAAGATGATGTGATTATACTAAGATGATGCACATGTCTCACAGATAAGGAAAAGAAAACTAAGCATTTGTTCACCTCTAAAGATATTGGAAGGATTGATTAGTCATTTCAATCCTTCTAACATTGCTTTTCAAAGAAAGTCAGTGTCTATTTCTAGAGAATCATTCTTCTGTATAAGTCAGGGTTTAGTCAGGAAAATAAAAATCTTTCCAGTTATTTTGTATAGGAAGAGGTTTAATACAAGCAATTATTACAGAACCACTGGAATGTGGCAGAAGCAAATGTCAGAAAGAAATCTGTCAAGAAATTCAAAAGGAGAGAGGTCAAAAGCAGAAAGTTGGGTGTGGTGGTTCATGCCTATAATCCCAGTAGTGGGGAGGCTGAGACAGTGGATAGCCAGCTCAGCAACTTGGTGAAGCCCTCCACAATTTAGTGAGACCCTGTTTTGAAATAAAAATAAAATAGGGCTGGGGGTGTAGCTCAGAGGTAGAAAGCTCCTGGATTCAATCCCCAGTACCACAAAAAAAAAAGCAGAGAACCTCCACCACCAATGGCTTCAGCTGCTATGATACCAAAGTGAGACTCTCAGGAGAATGCCCAAAAGTAACATCAAAGTCCCATAATAAAAATCCAAAGATGCGCAAAGGCCTGCCCACAGTTGCCATGGACAGAGTGGCTGCTCTTTCTCTCCTTCCCAAGCCTTGCACTTGAGCCTCTCTTTGGCAGAATCTGGCTGGAAAGTAGTTTCCAACTTTCATGCTACTGTTATACAGGGAGAGCATAAAATGTCAGGAATGGAACTGGGAATTACCAACAATATCTGGCAAACTTTACTCTTTGCATATTCAGTGTCCATTCACAATTTTAGGCCTACTGTTAACCTTCCAAATAATAGTAATAACATCAATGACATACTTCCAACTAACATAATGGAACTACATCTTTGTCTCAGGCAGCATTCTCACTGACCTCATCCAAAAATCCTGACCATACAACTTAGAGGAAGAAAGATTTATTTGCTCACAGTTTTCTGGAGATATTGGGTTCAGTCCATTGAGTCCAGGGTCTGCAAAACTCAGGGCATGGCAGCAGAAAGTAAAGACAGAGCAAGGGCTCTGCTCTCACATCATGGAGGCCAGAAGTAAGAGAGCAGCAAGCAAGTGGATTCAGACAAAAGCACAGTCCCTAAGGCCACACCCCCAGGGACCCACCTTCTCCAGCTACACACCAACTGCTTAGGTTACCACCCACTATATTCAATACAATGGATTTATCCACTGATGAGATTACAACCCTCATGGCTTAATTACATCAACTCTGAGCATTAATACATGAGCTCTTCGGGGGATAATCTATATCTAACCATAACAATCTTATACTAACAAAAGCACACTCAACTTCTCACCCTCCCCTCAAAAGAAAGAAAAGGCCCCCAAATTACTGTATCAACATCTCTTTAGTGTTCATTTATTTTCTAGCTCAGGCAAAATACTTCTTTGAAAGATAATTTGTAATGTAAACAATGAATAATAATTTTAATCACAGCCAGTACATATAGTAGAGAAAGGAAGAGAGAAAAAAACAGTTAATAATTCAAGAAGATATATAACAAAGATCAAAAGTACGCATAGCCAATATAGCCCTCGATTCTGAAACCAGTCATAAAGTGAGAATTGTTAAACTTCTTCTACTAAATTCCAGTTGGTCTTTGTCCTCATCAAGCACCAGAACTGGTAATTGTTGGAAGAGGATACTCCATGGGTTCTCATGTTTCCACCTATCTTTCCAGCAGAGACACTGACAGAGTTAATTCCAAGTATGTCTTTTTGAGAATAGTTAAATGGCAAATATTAAGAAAAGCTTTTAAGAAAAGCCAGTGTGTCCCGACAGTGCAAAAGGTATGTTTATTGTCCAGCATAATGAAGACAGTATCTTCCTCTGGGACAGAGGTCAGGCAGGTTTGCTGCATGCGATAAAGTCTTGAGGTTTCCTGAGCTTGGCATGCTTCTGTTGTCGTGCAACTCACCTCATATTCACCCACTGCCAGGCAGTTTTGCATTACCCAATGGAACCAGTGCTTGAGTACCAGTGCAAATGTTGATACTCTGTCATTATTATTGTGGTGAATAATAAAGTCTTTTTTGCAGGACTCAAGAGTCGCATGACAAGCCAGGCGTGGTGGCACACACTTGTAATTCCAGTACTTTGGGAGGTGGAGACCAGATGATCCGGGTTCGCGGCCAGCCTCAGCTCTCTCTCTCTCTCTCTCTCTCTCTGGCTGTCTCTCTCTCTCTACCTAGTGAGGCCCTCCGCAACTTCGTGAGACCCGGTTTCAAAACAAAGCATAAAAAATAGGGCCAGGGGCGTAGCGCGGAGGTAGAACGCCCCTGCGTTCAATCCCCGGTACCGCCAAAAAAAAAAAAAAAAAAAGA
>PVJS01057879.1:0-11929 GCA_004027185.1 Glis glis
GGAGGGCCTCACTAAGTGGAGAGAGAGAGAGAGAGAGAGAGAGAGAGAGAGAGAGGGAGAGCACGCGCGCGTGCGCGCTGAGTCTGGCCATGAACCCGGATCCTCCGGTCTCCGCCTCCCAAAGTACTGGGATTACAAGCGTGCGCCACCACACCTGGCTCTAAATCTATTGACTTTGCTCACTTCCTTTTATTTTTAAATCTCAGCATCTCTATTTCTGCAATCATTAAAAAATAGCCCATGAAGATAAGGATGATGTATGTTATTTATTAAAAGTTTAGACTCACTTTAAAGACTGACAAAAATGGATTATGGTTTTTAACATTTTTATCCTGATAATATATTTTCATGGATATATTTTATTGTCTATGTCTGAGATATGAATCAATGATGAGCAAGGTATGTTTGCTTTTAAACTTGTTTCTTAGAATAGCAACCTTGAGTTTAAATGGGTTTATGGCTGCAGAATTCACCCAAATGGGTTCTATTTGAGGTCAGCATTGGACTAAAATAGGAAAATCCCACAAGAGGAGCCTCATTCATGCTTATGGACTCATACAAGTTATTTCTGGTACTAGACTCAAGTGAAATCATTTGCAAGCTGAAAACTCGTGCATTATGAAGTGTTTCTGGAAATAGGGCTCTTGGAAAGTTTCTTTAAAAAATAAAAATGAGTCATTCTGTTTAAAAAGGGTATTAATATCAAATGGCTATATAGAGCTGACTAATTTTATTTCAAAAATATCACCCGAGTAAATAAAATCAGAATTTAAAGAAATTACTCACTGAAATGCATAGCATTTCTTCACTCATTCATTCTTTTATTTGACAATAATTTATAGAACTTTTAAGGTGTGTGCTACATCATGCAAGGGATTGGGTGAGGTGCCGTAGGCTAAGCGCAAATAATCAGACATGCTCTTGCTTGGATGAAAAGGATCGACTACTAAGAAAAATGAGTCATAGTTACAAAGGAGTTATGAAGCAGTAAATGCCCAGTGCTTAAAATAAAGGGAATATGAGAACAAAAGATAGTTTAGGACAATGTCTTCCAAACTTGGCTGGTCATCAGAACATCTGTAGGTTTTTATTTTATTTTATTTTATTTATTTATTTATTTTTTTGTGGTACCGGGGATTGAACCCAGGGGCGTTCTACCTCCGCGCTATACCCCCAGCCCTATTTTTTATACTTTATTTTGAAACCGGGTCTCACAAAGTTGCAGAGGGCCTCACTCAGTAGAGAGAGAGAGAGAGAGAGACAGAGAGAGAGAGAGAGAGAGAGAGCGAGAGCTGAGGCTGGCCACGAACCCGGATCCTCTGGTCTCCGCCTCCCAAAGTACTGGGATTACAAGCGTGCGCCACCACGCCCGGCTTGTAGGTTTTAAAATATATGTGATTGTCATCCAGTTCAAGATGGTGAATGAATCTCTGCACCATTTCCTGAGATTCCATCAAGTTATAAAGGATTTTTAAAAAGGAAATAATACATTTGTAATAGTAAAGATACAGAGGAACCAAAGTAATTTCAACAATCTTTGGAAAACAAAAATAGAAGGAAGCATTTTGATGGAGGACATAGAGTAGACAAAGCTCTAGCCCAGAATGAATCATGGAGTGCTTGCAGTGAAGGTGGAAGTCATTGTCCTGAAGAATTTCACAAAAGCTCCTGATTCAGAATGAGCAGTGTGATAGAGATGTAGAAGGAAAAGTAGGGCTGAAACCAGGTGGGTGGGCTGATGATCTGTATATGAACTAGTCGGCCTTCCCCGCACTGACTTCCAACCCCCTTGGACAAAAGAGCAGTCTGGCATTTTCCTGGGATTAGACTGCAAGGAATTTCCTCTTAGGATATTAATCTGAGGTGCTAAGGCTCCTAATGTATCATTGTCTGCAGGAGGGCTGTTGTTATTCTGGCACTTGGGAGGCTGTCTCTTCACTACTGATCCCAGCTTAAATTGCTGTTTCCACACTTTTACATGTTCGTAGAGTTTCCAGGTAGATATTTCTCCCCACACCAATTATATAACTTTCCACTTAAGTTCATTATTATTAAATGTACACAGACAGCCAGGGCATATGATGAAAACCAGCAACATGAAAAAGAAAGGCTAAGATGACAAATCAGTAAAACCAGCCTCAGAAGGGGGCAGAGATAATTTAGAAAAAAATAAATCTAACTAGTAATTTGAAAAAATGATTTGAGAGGCATTCATATAAAATGTCTTATACAAAAGGAACAGAAAAAAAGAAAAAATTTTCAAAATTAAAATCTTTGTAGCCCTCTAAAAAGGTTCATTGAAAGATAAAGAAATCATCCAGAATATAGAACAAAACATAGAGATAGAAAATATAGAGACAGAAAACAGGAAAAGTGGAGGTTTCATAGGGACAGGAATGTGGGCCAGGAAACAATAATAAAAATAAAAATTTCCAGAGATTTAAACAGCAAGAGTGTTCACACTGAAAAGGCCTCATAGGTGCTAAGTAGGTTAACTGATTTTTTAAAAACTCATTACCTGTACCCATCATCATGAAACTTTAGAGCATCTTATTAATGGAAAGATTCTAAAAGCTTCAAGGGAGGAAAATGTTGTCTATAAAGAACTAAGAAGGGCTGGGGCTATAGCTCAGGGGTAGAGTACTTGCCTAGCATGCACAAGACCATATTGATTCTTAGCACTACCAAAAAATAAATAGGTAAATAAATACATAAATAAATAGACAATAAAAAAGAGAAAAATAAGAAACCAACAACTAGCACCAAAGGTAAGAGTTTGGCACACTTATTTTAACATTTTGAAGGAAAATTATTTTGAATCTAAAATTCTATAGCCAAACTAGTAATGGTGAGAGTCAAATGAAGATTTTTTAAACAAATGCAAAAGTAACATCCTCTAAGCAAAAATTACATTTTTTGAAATACTTTTTAGATATCCAAAAGACTTAAAAAGTTTTTATTTAATAAGCAAATATTTATAAGTACCTATTTCAGCATTGCCATAGGCAATAGTGATACAACAGTAAATATGATAAAGACCATGCCTTCAAGAAACTTGTATTCTAATGAAGATAAGTTTCATGTATCCTTTTTGAGAAAGTTATTTGAAGATGTTCTCCAGCAATATATTGGTAAAAAACAAGAAGACAAGTTTTAAGAAATGGCAGAACTAGACTAAGCAGTCAATGGAAAGAATCTTAGATGAGAGGTATGCCACAGTTCCACAAAGCACTGGTACAAATTAGAATAAAAAGTGCCGGGTGTGGTGGTGCACACTTGTAATCTCAGTACTTGGGAGGCTGAGACAGGAGGATTGCAGGTTCGTGGCCAGCCTCAGCTACTTAGTGAGGCCCTCCGCAACTTACTGAGACCCTGTTTCAAAATAAAGAATAAAAAATAGGGCTGAGGGTGTAGTTCAGAGGTAGAATGCCCCTGAGTTCAATCCCCAGTACTGCAAAAACAAAGTTAGTGTACTCCATAAAGAACCTCTTACAGAAAATAAAAGTTTAAAACAGACTCAACTTAATAGGTAAAATGAGGAGGCAGCTAGAAGATATAAGTGATATGACATGACAGCGGTTATTAGTATTCATCAGTATCCAGGTGGATCCTTCCTAGGTATGCAAGATGTCTACATTTATGAGTTCCCTATAGTTAAATGGGATTGTGCAATTGAGTTCTGGTCAGTAAAATGCAAATTTCATTTGCAGGCTAAGGAAGTTAATAAACAAGGGTCTTCTCTACAGTCTCTCTTTTCCTTTGTTGGCTGGCTGGCTGGAGTGGATTTATGGAGAGCTTGGAAAATGTCAGGATTGTCAGAACCACAGCAGGGAAGGAAACTTTCTCCTGACCCACATTAGGTAAGAAATAGCATGTAATAAAGACAAGTCACTGACTGAGAGTTTTGTTACTAATTTGTTAATTAAACATGTCTTGATCTGCCCAAACTACAAATATGGTTTTAAAGAAAAGACACACCTTTTTTGATAGAAAACAAAAAAATATAATCAGGATTCAACAAAATAAAGTGCAGAACAACAAACACTTGATCCAATATAAAGTCAAGTTAAAGATGGTTCTCTGTGATGCAAAAGCTAGGTTCCAATGTACAAAAAAAATCTGAAAAGAACTAAAAGAAAAGGAATTGGAAGTAACAGGGAAGAGAAAGGGGGATTGGGGAGAAGGCAGAATTCAAGGAAGACTTTGGTCAGTACATTTATTCTTAAACCCAGTGGCTCTGTGCAAACACCTGCCAGTTACATGTTGCTGTTGTCAGAGCCAAACTATTTTGCATCTGGAGCCAATCTATGCAACATATGGAAGTCTGAGAGTCAAGAAGCATCTGTAAGTATAAGCAGAGGAGAGACAGACTGTGAAGGGGAGGGTGGTGATAACAAATGAAGTATGACTGGGGAATATTAGCTTGTGTGGCCACATTTCTGTATATTGAGTCTTCCCCAATTCTGAGAGATCTCAACAAACCTGTGTACAAGGTTGAAATATTTCAGGCATCCAAGTTATCTATATTAGAAAACTCTTACACAACAGCTGCATTTATTGAGCCAAGAGGAGCCAATGTAGGACAGGGACTATTTGTTTCTGCCCTAAAGGAGTTTAGAGTCCTATGGGAACACATGAAACAGCAATAAAAACCCAAGAGAGCAAATGATAAGGACCAGGTGACTGGTACAGAAAACCAAGTGTCCTTACAGAATTTAGAGAAGAGCGGAATCTGAGGGTTTGGAGAACCAGGGCTAGGAGAAGACTTGAACTGAATCTTTGAAAATTGAACGGAACTTAGGCGAGAAATAAGGAAGGGGAGGGCCTTCTAGGTGGACAAATGGTGTCAACAAAGGCAAGAAGGTCAGGAACAGGTGACCAACAGAGGAAAAGAGTCCCGATATGAGATGGCAAATGCAAATTGCATCTGAATTACAAAGAGCCTTGAACAACAGGTAAGAATTTGAGTTTTATTTTGTATACAGGTAACATAAAACATTTTCAAGATAAAAGTGGTGATGTAAAACATTAGTTTTAAGCATATGGTTTTAAAGAAAAGTCTAATGTTTTAAAGAAAATGTTTCTTTTTTCTAGAATCAATTTTTGAGCTTTTGGATATTTGAGGATAATATCCCAATTCAGTTTGGTTCTGGAGTAACTGCAAGGGCCAACTAGCCTTGGCTTATCAAGAGCTAAGAATAAAAAGTTCTGTTCCAGAAGATGGAGCACCCATCTGTTGTTGCCAAGAGTTTTTCTTCCTTATTACTTAATGCTAAAGGAAGGAAACCTCTTAGGAGTTCTGAAAATTAATTAGTACCTCCCAAGGGCTTTTGTATGACTCTTGTTATTTATGTAGCTTATTAAAGAAAAGATCTTTCTTATAAACATTACCTTATTAATCTCCATTGAGTCAATCCTACATACACTCAGGAAAGATAGTGGGAGTGGGGTGGGGGTGGGAAATGAAACCAACATACACTAGGAAGAATGAATATAGATGTTAGAATTTGGGGACTGTAGCTGGGTGTGGTGGTACACGCCTATAATCCCAGTACTTGGGAGGCTGAAACAGGAGGATCGCAGGTTCGTGGCCAGCGTCGGCATACTTAGCAAGGCCCTTCACAACTTAATGAGACCCTGTTTCAAAATAAAAGAATAAAATAGGGCTGGGGGTGCAGCTCAGAGGTAGAATGTCCCTGGGTTCCATTCCCAGTACCAAAAAAAAAAAAAAAAGAATTTGGGGACCGTGAGGACTCAGCAGACCTGTTCTACTATCACATAGCTTTCCTTTTTCTAAGTAATAGAAAAACTATGTGGATTTTTTCCTCTTATGTCTGTAGAGAGAGACATAAACAAAAGTGGGACTATTGTAAAATTAATATGAATGGTGTATTAAGCATTTTTTGTCAAGGTGTCCTTATTATTGGTGCATCTTCTAAATGGGATGATAAACCTGGAGAAGGTCTAAGTATCACTCAACCTTAGCAGCACACTAGAATCATCTGGGGCACTTATATCAATTTAATGCCCTCAATGCAGTCTAGACAAATTAAATCATAGTCTCTGGGGGTGAAATCCAGACATCAGGTACAGATTCCAATGTGCAGTCTAGACTTATAACTAAAACGATGAAGGGATCCCATGAGGGCTACCAAGGGAAAATAGACTACAACAAGGAAAATTGTTTAGACTCTTGACAGGATAGAGGCAAGTTTGGAACACTAAAGATAGTGTTTACAGTGTACATTTGTGGAATTTATCTTCCTAACTTATCCCTATATCTTGAGCAGAGTAGCCACAATGCCCATATTTACAAGATGGAGCCTGCACAACATGCTCTCCCAAGTCAGAGCAAGTCTTGGTGACAAATTCATTGAGTGCCAATCTGTATGGGGACCTGATACACTAGTGCTTCCTTGAAGTACAGACTTAACAATTCATTTAAGGGCATTGTGAAAGGGAAAACTTTCAAGTTCTTTCATTCAGCATTAGTAGAAGAAACATCTCATGAAGAGAGAGAGAGAGAGAGAGTTGTTTGTTTGTTTGTTTGTTTGTTTGTTTGTTTGTTTTACTGGAGATTGAACCCAGAGGCATTCCACCTCTGAGATACATCCCCAGCCCTTTTTTTTTTTTTGCGGTACCGGGGATTGAATGCAGGGGTGTTCTACCTCCGCGCTACGCTCCCAGCCCTATTTTATTTTTTATTTTGAAACAGGATTTCACTAGGTTCCTGAGAGTCACACCAAGTTGCTGAGGCTGATCTTGAACCTGAGATCCTCCAGCCTCAGTCTCCCAAATTAATGGGATTACAGGCATGTACCACCATGCCCAGCTTTATAGAGATTATTTTTAAGAATTTTAAGCACCAACATTGTAGGAAATATTCAAAAGAACATGAGGAAAAATTTTAAAATCTGTGTGTGTGGTGAATGGCAAGGAACATACAGATAACTCCTAACTAGCATACACAGAAATTTATGGCTACTCTGTACCATTCTGTCCTTATTCCCCAGCATTTTGTTATGAAAATTTCAGACATGTTGCACAGTTTAGGGAATTTTAGAGTGAACAACCATATGCCTACCACCTATATTCTACCATTAAGTTTTTATTACACTTGCCATATCACACATCTATTCTTCTGTTCATCTATTAATCCATCTTGTTTTGATTGCACTTCAGATTAAATTATAGATATCACTTCACTCTCACCTAAATACTTGAGCATTCATACCATTAACTTAACATGCATATAAATATTTATTTATATTTTCCCTTTGATATAAAATTTTCATACTGACACCTGGGCACAGAGGGAGACCCTGTCTCAAAGAATTAATTAATTTAATTAAATATTTTTTCAAAGGGATGGAGATATAGCTCAGTGGCAAAGTGTTTACCTGGCATGCCTGAGGCCTTGGGTTCTAACCCCAGCACTGCTTTAAAAAAAAGAAACAAAGAAGAGACAAGAAAATTTGGATTGCTTCTTTTTATTTAAATTGAAGGAGTTCTTTGTGTACCCTGGATACGAGTTCCTTGTCAGATATATGTTTTGCAGATTTTTTCCCTGCATGTTCATTTTCTTTTGAAGAACTTATGATAAGCAGATATTTTTAATTTTGATGAAGTTCAATTTATCAGTTGATTATTTTGGCAGTTTGTGTTTTGTATGTCTAATAAATTCTTGCCTGACCCTATATTCATGAAGATATTCCCCTTTGTTTTGCTCTGTATTTATTTATTGAGGCAGGATCTTGTTAAGTTGACCAAGCTAGCCTTGATTGGCATTTACTGGATGACTCATTATATTGGATATATTTTCATGTTTCTTGTCCACCTGTATATCTTCTTTAGGGAAATAACTATTCAAATATTTTGCCCATTTTTAAGTTGGGTTATTTGCCTTTTTATTATCAAGGTGTAAGAGTTCTTTATATATTCTAGATGCAAGTCCCTTATCAGATAGATAATTTGAAAATATTTTTCTATTCTGTAAGCTACCTTTCTTCTTTCTTTCTTCTCCCCCCCCCTTTCTCTTTCGTGGTACTGCGGATTGAACCAGGGGCATTTTACCTCCAAGTTACCCTCCCCCAGCCACACACCCCCAGCCCTATTTTATTTTTATTTTGAAACAGGGTCTCGCCAGGTTGGTGAGCATCTCACTACTTGCTGAGGCTATCCTTGAGCCTGCAATCATCCTGTCTCAGCCTCCCAAGTACTGGGATTATAGGCATGTGCCCCCTTTCCTTTCCTTCCTTCTTTCTTTAATTGGGGATTAAACGCAGGGGCTTGTACATGCTAGGCAAGTGCTCTACCACTACATCCTTTTTATTTTTTATTTTGAGATAGGGTCTACCTAAGTTGTGGAGGCTGGCCTTGAACTTATTATTCTTCTGTCTCAGCCTTCTAAGTAGCTGGGATTGCAGGTGTGTGCCACCACACCCAGCATCTTTTCACTTTCTTAATTGTATCATTTCTACCATAAAAGTTTGTAATTTTGATGAAGTCCAATGTATCCATTCTTTCCTTTTGTCTACCACTGACTGTCCCATGGTTATGAAGATACACTCATGTTTTCTTCTAAGAGTTCTATATTGTTGGATCTTTGACAGACCACTCTTTGAATAGTCCTGTATTTCCAGGAATCATGCTAAGAGTGGAATTTCAGCTTCAAGTGAGGTTGGTAAGGAGTCCTCCAGCACCCTTCAAATTATGTTTGCCTAGGGACTTCTGACACACCTATGTGTAGATGGGCTTCTGCGTGGCAGTGAGCAGTGGCATTGAGTGACTAAAAGCAGAGGTTTCAAAGTCACAGTGGTCCTAGGTTTAAATTCCCGTTTTGCCACTTAATCAGCTTCAAGTCTCAATTAAATCATCCCTACTTCCTAGGGTTGTTGAGAGGATTAAATGAAATAATGCATTAAGACACTTAGCACAATGTTCAGCTTACTGTAAACACTCAATGAAAGTTGGCTGCTGTTATTATTGCCTGCCAAGTAATTGGATGAGAGTGCCATATAAGCAGAGGGATGAGAAAAAAAGCTATATATGAAATCAGTTTCACCAATGATGGTTTAGTACTGAATTCAAGCAGTATTTAACCATGTTTTAAAGCACACAATTTGGTGGAAATGTCGATTCTTTTAAAAAGTCAATCTCTAGAGGGCCATAAAAGCTATTTTAATCACTACAACTAATTACAAGGAAGTATAAATCAATAAACTTCGCTAAATGGTCTAAAATATAATAAAGAAAACCATCATTAACAACCATTCAGGAAGCCACTGTCCTTAACAGTGAGATGACATCAAAGTTAGATGAGAAGAATGAGTTTTATTATTTGAAAACTCTAGACGTTAGCAATGCTTTCAGGGATGTTCTTTTTGTGTGTGTGTGTGGTACCGGGGATTGAACCCAGGGGCGTTCTACCTCCGTGCTACACCCTTGGCCCTGTTTTTTATACTTTATTTTGAAACCGGTCTCACGAAGTTGCGGAGGACCTCACTAAGTAAAGAGAGAGAGAGAGAAAGACAGGGAGAGAGAGAGAGAGAGAGAGAGAGCGAGAGCGCGCTGAGGCTGGCCACAAACCTGGATCCTCCGGTCTCCGCCTCCCAAAGTACTGGGATTACAAGCGTGTGCCACCACGCCCAGCTAGGGATGTTCTTAATTTAGCACGGAGTCAAGGTTTCTCAGAATGATTATTTACTTTAGATAACTTGAATCCAGTACTTCTAAATTACATGTATATTCATTCTGGTGTGGAAATACATGATCATCTGCAAAAAGGTGTTTTTAGCTCTCAGAGTTTTTCAGCACCTTGGTTAGGTCAAAATCAGCCTGCTTCTCATTCCCTCCTAAAACTGCAGCTCTCAGAGCCCAAATCAAGACCAGAGCAAGCTGCACACAGAAAGCCTCTGCTCTTCTCCAAGTCCTGTGTGGTGGTTACTAGCTCAAACCTGGGTGTCCCAGTGCTCTTACCTGAGTTCGCAAGCTTACCCAGCTGCCCTTCTGCTGGGAGAGCCAATACCCATGTGCATTCCTGAGATAAAGAACTCCCTGCTCACCACATCTTGGAGTCTAGGACTGGGCTTACCTCTTCTTACCCTGTTTTTTTTTTTCCAGTGGTGTGTTTTCCCAAGGCTGGAACCTGCCCAGCCTTGAACAGGTGGGCCCTGTTATTATGGATAAACATGATCTACAATCTCCTACTCTTGCGCTTGCCTGTGCTGCTAAGCTCTGTTTCCTCCTTTGATCTGGCTATATATCTGTTCATGTCTTTGCTTGTATTATACCCAAACCTATGAAGTCTCTGGACAGCATTCTACCTCTGAGCTACATCCCCAGGCCCATTTTTTTTGAAACATGATCTCACTAAGTTTCTGAGGGCCTCACTATGTTGCTCAGGCTGGCCTTGAACCTGTGATCCTCCTGTCTCCACTTCCCAAGTACTGGGATTACAGGTGTGCGCCACCATGCCCAGCAAAGGTGATCTTTTATTTAGAGGTATTGCCTCCTGAGAATGGATGCTAATGGATGGCAACTAGCAATTTTGCCACAAATGATCGTTTGACAACAAATGAAGTGTCAATTCTTTGAGAGTGTGTTTAAAATAACAGTGGAATGATCTGCTATGGTGATTGGCTCAAGTAAAATAAATGAGATCCAGTCACTTGGTTACCAAAAATGCTTTGTGTGGCTACTATATGGCAGGGGCTGTGGGAAACATTAGATGAGGTGAGCTGAGACGCACATCCCCTGCCTTCAAAGTTTCATCTCCTCATGAAAGAGCATATAATTATAAACGTGGATTGGGTTGTCCATCGGGAACCTCATGAGATGATCAGGCCTGTGCTTTCAACTCGGTAGAGGGAGACAGAGGAGTTCTCCTCCTCAGGCCCAGAGACTGCAGGAGTGCTCCATTAAATGACTTGGCCACACATCCTGACAATGCGACAGTCGTCCTTTTCTCTGACCTTCCTGACTGCTGACCAAGGCTGTAGTATCTCTTACTCTTTTGTGTGTGTGTGTGTGTGTGTGTGTGTGTGTGTGTGTGTGTTACTGGGTATTGAATCCATGGGCATTCTACCTCCAAACTACACCCCAGCCCTTTTTTATTTTTATTTTTGAGATAGGGTCTTGCTGGGTCGCTGAGAGTCTTGCTACATTGCTGAGACTGGCCTTAAAACTTCAATCCTCCTGTCTCAGCCTCTCGAGTACTGGGATTACAGGCATGTGCCACCTCATTTGGCAACTCTTACTCTTTATTGACCGAGCTCCTGTTTGATCATATCCCCTGTAGCTAGGAAAGAGTTCACCCTCTATTTTCCACAGGGCTGAGACTATACTTGTTGCTGAGTCTAAGGAAACTAGGATGTTCTGTCCCTCTCTCCTTGCCTGTGGCAAACAGAGGAGCAATTACTCAGGCATTCTGAGGATCAAAAGCATCAGTCTGAAATGTCTAGTTTGCCCCAACAGGAACTACTTTATTGGTTGGGGTGGTGTGATAGTTAATCTAAGTTGTCAACTTGACCTGATCATGACACACCCAAGATTATGTGATTTTGGGTGTGTAACAGCAGATTAAAGAGAAAGCCCTGCCCTGAATGTAGGCAGCAGAATTCTGATAGGTGCGGACTTAGATAAAAAGGGAGAAGCCGCGTAGAGTGTGTGCGACTCCTTCCGAGGAAAGCGCATCTGCTCTCGCCTGAGATCGTCAGCCGCCGGCTCCGCCTTTCTCCGAAGAGCTCGATCTTCTCGGCCTCCTGCTCTTGGAACTGAAACTCCACCATTGTTTCTCCGAAGAAGCTTTCTGATCTTCACGTCTTGGACTGGGACTGAATTAGTGGTTGCTCCAATCCTAAGACTCCAGCTCTTAGACCGTTCGACCAGCTACTGGTTCCTCTGACCCTCCACGTGCAGTCAGAACCTG
>PVJS01057880.1:0-11931 GCA_004027185.1 Glis glis
TGTGTGTGTGTTTGTGTGTGTGTGTGTGTGTGTGTGTGTGTGTGTTCAATGCAATCTAACAGTTAACCAACCACTGGAAATTGGAAGAGAGTGCAGAGACCTGCCCCTTCCTTCACAATCAAGACTCTCCCATCAAAACCCTGAGCTTCTTGTGGGGTTAATCTCTCAAGGGGACAGGTATTCCTGGTGTTATCTTCCTGGAAGGTCCAGGATTATTCTTATGACTCAATATTTTAATGTCGATAACATAATTTTATCCAAAAAATTGAGATAAAGATTTAATCTGAGAAGTTTTCAGTTCTTACTGGATGAGAACATTATACCTTCAAATTCTTTTTTTTTTTTTTGCAGTACCGGGGATTGAACCCAGGGGCAGTCTACCTCTGCGCCCCCCCCCCGGCCCTATTTTTTTATACTTTTAGTTTGAAACCGGGTCTCACGAAGTTGCGGAGGCCCTCACTAAGTAGAGAGAGAGAGAGAGAGAGAGAGAGAGACAGCAAAAGAGAGAGAGACAGCAAAAGAGAGAGAGAGAGAGCGCTGAGGCTGGCCGCGAACCCGGATCCTCCGGTCTCCGCCTCCCAAAGTACTGGGATTACAAGCGTGCGCCACCACGACCGGCTATACCTTCAAATTCTAAAATGATAAATACAGTTTTCAAATTTCTCAGTTCAAATTAATATCACATAACCACTTATAGAAATCTCATGAACACAAACCAACCCCAAAGAGACAAGACAAGGTTATAGACAAAATGAAGATGTTAGATGTATAAGGCTATTTTAACCTCTCCACTCTAAGGAATTAAATGGTGTGACACAACTTTATGAGGTGTCATTGAGGGTGGCTGGGTTTCCACACTGATATTTTCCTATCTCTTAATCAATACTGTTGTCTATCTGTGGGGCAAGATAAGTTTGAATTTCACATTTAAAAAGCTTCATGGAGGACTAAGCCTAAGACTTATTATTTAAAATCTAATCTTGTGCTTTTAAGTTTCCTTTTCTATAAAATGAAAGTTTTTTTAAAAAATAAAACTGCTTTATAATCCAAACTTTATAAAAATCTAACAAAAGTTATTACAAACACAATTTAACCTACATTAGTATTTACTAGGGTATAATTATTCAACCAGCAACCTGTATGTAAAGCTATGAATACTGGCACTGAATGAAAATTGTAATGAATCGAACATTTTTGTAAATTCTTTTAGGATGCTCTAGTGGAAATCATATGATTAAAATGATCAAGCGTTCTGACTCACCTCATCAATATGAAGATGATCCAAATACAGTCATCACTTGAGTTAGGCCAAATTGTCATGTCCAAACTTAATTATAGTGGAAATACTCCATAGGTCTATAAAATATATAGATCATTTTCAAATAAGTCCAGAATATTTAACAATTTGAAATCCTTGGTATACACATCTGCAGATAGCTTTTATTCTTCAATATCCTCATCATTTATTTATTCCCCTTTTGTCACTGAAGTTTTCTCATTGTGAAACTTCTGTTAAAACTAGTTTGAATATCATTTCTTAAATATAATTGATAGTTATTATCTTAAGTATGAATTTTATTCACCCTATAAATGAAAAAGAAATGCACTATCCTTGAAACTGTGAAATCTTGCAAAAACTAGCAACCTATGTAAAAGTTTGTTAAAGTTAGTTCAATTTTTTTCAACTTGCACCAAGTGCCTATTTTGTTCTAGTAACTATGGAGGACATAAAGATAAACAGATAAGGCCCCATCCTCACATTTCTCATACTATGTAGATGTCATTCTGTTCCTATCATTAATAAGGATACTTATAAAATATCATTCTTACAATAAATGTCATCATGATAGAAAAATTATTCCTCCGCATAACAGGCAATATTTCTTCATTGACTTTTAATTATATGCCATTGCTATGCAAGTCTTGCATGCACATTGTCTCATTTAACAATCATAACAATCTTGTGAGTTCTATTAGAATACTGATCATAGGACAGTCTTGTGGCGGATTCAGGGATGGGTATCAGGTTTGTCTAGCTTGAAGTGGTAAGATCATTGCACAGTGGTATATATCCCTTTTATGAGAAATAAAATTGCAGATTGTTCATTGGATATGAAAATTCTAATATCTGATAAACATAAGAGGTCAATCTCAAATCAATTAATGTTTACTATTAATAAATTGATTTCTAATATAATTTGTCTCTCCATGATTTACAAATCACAACCCTTTTGAAATGTGTGCATGTGACATTATTACATGAACCCATGTGACTTTTTTTCTGATACCCTATGAGTCTATGAGTCACTCAGGCATCCAGTAGACAAAGCCATACTTTTCCTTCTCCATAATCACTTAGAATGACCATTACAACTATGGTACAAACGGAGAACAATATCTGTGCCAACTTTCCATCTCTCTTCGGAATCCTCAGGGATGTGACATTTCACTCTATGACAGAAGGGAGGGGAGCACAAAGCTCATAAAAAGCAAAGATGCAATATGCCAGTAATACATTTCACCACATTTTCCATGAAAATAGCCAAGTCTTAAACTATGTGCCCATTTAGGTGGGCTTTGACAGAGATGCATCCCAAGGGCACTATCAGTAGAATGATGCCAAAAGTCTCTTCTCTTGATGAATTCACTATGGTTTCAATTTGTTATCAGAAAAATATCCTTCAAAAGAAAACGAAATATGACTTTGCTGAGCTAGGATAAGACTAAGATCAGAGTAGAATGCATGAGTCAGACTATTTGACTAAGATTCATCTTGTTTTCTTGGTGCTTTAGAGCCAAGTGGAATACTCCCTCCCCACAAGTTTTTGGACAGTCTCCACAAACTGTAATTGTAAGAATTAAGAGAAAATTTCAGAACTCTTAGATATCTTTCAGCATTTTACAAATTTGCTACCATTTCACTGAATAGACTATCTTTATTGTGAGTTTTCATTCAGTATTGAGTGTACATACACACACACACACACACACACACACACACTGCATGACACACAAAAGAAAACTTTAAAGCTCATTAAGCGTATGTTTTCCAAACTCTTTTACCTTCAAATAAGGCTGGGCAGCATTGAAGATTGGAATTTAATTATTTCAGTTAACTGCATGTGTTTTAAAAACTTGTAACATTTTAAATAAATATCCATAAATAGTAATGTACATAGTTTAGGGAATTGTGGATTGATCTCCCTTAAAATAACCAAGACCAATTTTGAAAGTGGCTGTCAGTGAAAAGTTATCAGTGGGACCTGACATTCTATAAAAGAAGTCTGACAACTATAAATTTTTGTAATATAATGTAATGTAAGAATGACATATTCCAAATTACAAACAAAAGCAGCATATATTCAAATTTGGCAGCCATTTCAAGAATGTATTTGTATTTCTATTCTAGGAATTAAAGTGCATGACTCTAAATATAAAATTGGCATCTGTGAAAATTATTTCCAAACAACAGTATGAAAGAACGTATCACAGCTGTTGCTGTGTGATATTTGTGTTTCCTTGAGTGTGCGTGTCTGTGTCAGTGTGAAAGAGTATTTGAACATTGTTTATAAATTACCTGGAAATAATGCAAATGTTCAGGAAAAGCACTGGACCAGGAGTTGAAGTCACATACCAACCTTGCAGTTTTATGAATTTGGGCAGTCACCTAATCAAAGATTCTATTCTCTATTTTGTAAACACAGGATTTGAATAAGTTATGGCTGAGATCCTAAAATCCCAACTATGTAAATTTTAAACTCTGGTTCTTTTTGATCCCCCCAGGTTTTTTTATTGGTGCATTGTAATCATACATCTTGATGAAGTTCAGGGTGATAGAGGCATACATGCACACAGCATTCATTTCGCCCTCCCCCAATTCTTGCCCTATTCCCTCCCCCTCCCCTCCTTCCCATGCTCAGCACAGTGATTGACTTTGATAAGTTTGTGTATTTACATCATGTCCATTGAGGTGTTTCCCTCTTCCCCCCTCCCATTCCCCTCAGTTATGTAGCCTTCTTCACTCATCTGAGGTTTCTCCTCCTTTGTCTGGAGTCCCTCCTATGTCCCAATTTCTCCCTAGCTTTCGCATATGAGGGAGAACATCTGACTTTTCACTTTTTGTGACTAATCTCACTTAGCATAATGTTCTCCAGTTCCATCCATTTCTCTGCAAATGATGTAACTTTGTTCTTTATGGCTGAGTAAAATTCCATTTTATACATATCCCATAGTTTTGTAATCCATTCATCTGTTGATGGGCATCTTGGCTGGTCCCGCAGTTTGGCAATTGTGAATTGTGCAGCTATAAACATAGATATGCATTCATTGCTATGGTAGTTTGGGTTCCATTCTTTTGGGTAGATACCCAGTAGAGGTTTAGCTGGGTCATACGGCAGGTTCATTCCCATTCTCCTGAGGATTCTCCACACTGTTTTCCATACCCCACTTTCTTACCCTGACTTGAAGAGTTAATTCAAGATGGATCAAAGATCTGGAAATTAGACCAGAGACCTTGCAGCTGCTTGAAGAGGGCATAGGACCAACACTCCAACACAGAGGAATGGGAAAAATCTTCCTCAACAAGACTTCAATGGCACAAGAGATTAAAATGAGGATAAATACATGGGATTGCATTAAACTGAAGAGCTTCTATGCAGCAAAGGAAACTATCAAGAACAACAGAGAGCCAACAGAATGGGAGAAGATTTTTGCCAGCTACTCTTCTGATAGAGGACTAATATCTAGACTCTACAGAGAACTCAAGAAACTCGCTGCTAAAAAACCAAATGACCCAATAAAAAAATGGGCAAGTGAACTAAATAGACACTTTACAAAAGAAGAAATACAAATGGCCAATAAATGAAAAAATGTTCAACATCATTCAATCAGAGAGATGCAAATCAAAACTATCCTGAGATTTCACCTAACCCCAATTAGAATGGCAATCATTAAAAACACAAATAACTACAAATGCTGGTAAGGATGTGGAGAAGTAGGAACTCTAATATATTTTTTTTAAATCACTACTAAATAGAAAAAAATGGAACAAGAACTTCTGGGAGTGGTGGTGGTGATGGTGGTGGTGGTGGTTGGGGAGAGGCAAAGAAAGCAAGAGGAAACAAATCAAACAAGAATTTTCCACATCTTATAAGATCGTTACAAAGCAGTTTCAAATATATGTTCCAGTAAAGTTTAGATTATTACTTAAAAATGCCACCACTATTCTAAAATGAAACTACTAAAAATTTACCTTCATGACTCTCCATAAGACCTACTCTGGTCAGACATGGTGGTGCACACTTGTAATCCCAGTACTTGGGAGGCCAAGACAGGAGGATCACAGGTTCAAGACCAGACTCAGCAACTTGTGAAGCCCTCCGCAAGTTAGTGAAACCCTGTTTCAAAATAAGGAACAAAATAGGGCTGGGAGTGTAGCTCAGAAGTAGAATTCCCTTGGGTTCGATCCCTAGTACCACAAAAAAAAGAAGAAAAAAGACCTACTCTGATCGAGTGAAAACCAATCATGAAGAATTAGGAGAAGAAATTTTGGCAATTATTAATAGTTTTATACTTATTAATAGGTTTATAATTATTATTATTTATAAGTATTAGCAGCTTTAATGGGTTTATAAGTATTATACTCATATGAAAGATGGAAAGTCATTCATTTGACATAAATATCACACAAGTCATTAAGTACTACACTTTTAAGAAAAAAGTACTTCATATTTTTAAAATTATAAACCTATTTCACATTTGAGAAAGACTTTAAATTTTATAATATTTGAAAGAAATAAAATGATTTAGAAACACCCCATGCATAGTCCTCTGATTTTAAAGAAATATATTTTAATAAAGAATCTGCTTGGGGATTATCTATTGCAGTAATTAATAATCTCACTAGTACTAAGATTCCCAGTTGTACCTAGACTATTTAAAAAATCCAAGAAGTTATCAGATATCACATATCTGTTCATTGCTGAAAAACCAATTCATTTAATTTATAGCTTAATTATAAAATTTGTTACAAAAATCTATTCGCTCTTTAAATTACAAAATCATTATTGAATCAATAAGTAAAATATTCAATATAAAGAAATTATCAATTTCTTTTCCTAAAAGGTAATAAATATGATGTACATAACTTTTAAAACTTTATAATAGTATGCATTATGGAAACATGTTTAAATATGGGTGTGCATTCACCCAAAAGTGTTTGTAATAAATGGTTTAATTTTAGAATCATTTTAGATTTATAGAAAGTGAACGTACTAAAGAGAGTTCCCACATACCTGCACCCAATTTCCCCTACTAGTAATATCTTACATTAGTATCATAGTTTGGATCTGAAATGCCCGCTCAGCCCCACTGCGTTAATGATTTGATACTCAGGCTGGCACTAGTGGACGGTGGTGGAAACACTTAAGAGTTGGAGGCCTGATGGGAGGTTAAGTTATTAGGGGTGTGCCCTCAAAGGGGACCGTGGGCCTCTGGTCTCTTCCTCATCTGCTGTCTTTGCTTTCTGGCTGTTGTGAGATGAGCAGCTTGCTCCAGCATGAACTGCTCACCACAGAGCGCCACCTCACCACAGGCCCAGGCAACAGAACTGACCTGGGATGAACTCCAAAACCAGGAGCAAAACTAAGTCTTTCCTCTTTTTAAATTGATTATTTCTGGTATTCTGTCATGATAACAGAAAGCTGACTAACACAATTAGTATGGTGCACTTGGCACAATTAATAAAACAATATTGAGTCATTATTAACTAAAGCTTGTGTATTATTTAGATTTCCTAAATTGTTCCTTATATTCCCATTTTGATCTCAAGAATTCAATCCAGGCCGCAACATTAGTGAGGTATCCTTAGGCTGTGATATTTTCTCAGGCTCTCCTTGTTTTGGATGACCTTGAAAGTTTTGAGGATTTGAGATTCTGTGGAATGTCCCTCAATTTGGATCTGGCATGTGTCTGTGATTACACAGGAGTCGTGTATTTGGGGGAGAAAGATCACAGAGATAAAATACCGTGCTCATCACACCATAACAAAAATACATACTATAATATGACTTACTACTTAGCACTTGCTAGCCTTGAAGACTTAGCTTGATTTACTGTTTGTCCTGTTTCTCCACTGTGAAGTTATTCTTTTGTTTTCCCATTTTCCATACTATTTACTTTGGAAGAAAGTCCCTCTGTTCTTAAGGAGTGGAGCATTACAACCACCCTCCTTAAGGGTGGGATTACTACTAAATTATTTAGAATTGGTCTAGGGGACAGCGGGGTGGGGAGAATCAATGAAGGAATCATTTCCATTGACATTATGTAGATATGTGATAATACCAATGTCAATCTCAATATCCTGTATGGGAAAGGGGGGAGTGGGGAGGGAAAGCCCACTAAGTGCTGTGTGCATGTATGTCATTATCACTATGAACTACATTATGATGTGAGACTATAATGCACCAATAAAAGTATTAAAATTTTTGAAAAAAAGAGTTATTTTGCATGGAAGATTTATCCATTTTCCCTTATTTATTTTTTATTTATTTACATTGGTGTGGATTTGTGCATATTTATTTTATATTTTGGGTTAATATAATCCAATACCTTGGTGCTCAAATTTTCTAGTTCTGGTCATTATACCTCTTTTAGGTAGCTCTGATATCCCTATAATGTACTCCATCATTGTAGGTTTTAAAGATTATTTTTGTATTTTCTTAGTTCCTGAATAAAGAATGCTTCAGACTCATCCTGTATATTTTCTGCCCCAGTCCTAGATTTAATCATTTCTCCAATATGCTCTCATTTCTTTTATTGAAGAATGATATTAGAAACCAAGATTTAGGTCTAGGTGTCAATATAAATTTGTCAATTTTAAATATATTTTTAAATATTTTTAATCTCAACATTAACAATAAACTTTTAGTTTGTGTTCATAAGATACATAAATAATACATTCTATAATTAATTAATGATCAAAATCTTATGATTTTGACTTGCTCCCAAGTGTTTGGAGCAAATCCTATAGCAAACAAGGTGAAGAATAGCAAAGACTTTTAACTATTAGAGGAGCCTCCTCAGTTACTGACCAGCACACAGTTCACTTGGGCATTCCCCTGGAAGTGATTATTTCAGATGGCATTCGGAGGACAGGTGTCTTAACATCAGAGATCTTGGGAGGCTGTCTGTGACTTCTTGGGGACATTGCATCATACCACCCTGACTAAAGAAAGCACTGACAATTCTGTAGAATAAAGTCTATTACATCACTTCAGAATGTATGTCTAATTATCTTATATAGTTCTTTTCTAAAACTACTCAGTATACCTGGATATGACAAAATGGACTTAAAATAAATCAGAGCCAAATTTAAACAAATATTTTTTATAATATGATGGAACATAGAAACTTAATTGTGGGGTGAAGTGTTTTATCAGAAATATTATATAACTAGGAGTTTTATCATACACATGTGAATTCATCAAGTTAGTTTCTTGACACGTATTTCTGAATTAATTTCACAGTAATTTTGTGGGACTAGAAAGAGTGCTAGCTTGGAAATTGAGAAGCTCAAGTTTTGTCCTTGATTCAGGTCTGGGCATTTTCAAGTAGGGTGATCTTCAAGAAGTTCCTGATGAACCTCCAGGACTTTATGTTCCTGCATAAAGCGAATATGTTGAACCAGATGGTCTCAAAGTTCACTTTTAGTTCTTAAATTCTAGGAGACATTTTCCTGACAATGTGCTAGGTGTTTAATATGTCATTTAATTAGCTACATGGGATGTCACAAAACTTACAAATACACACACACATGTATGATGGATTTTCTCTATCTCCATGTAATAGCCTGACTGTATTTTTGATGTTTGATCACTGATTACTGATGACAGTATTCAGGCTTCCATCCTTTCCTTCCAGGCCACCTGGAATCTGATATTTTCTCATATAAGGGAAACCAGTACTCCTCCTGAGCACTTGGCACTGGTGGTGAGTTTGAATCCTGCAACCCTTGTCCTGCGGGGAACCCTGCTGCAGCCCCATCCTCTAAGCACCAGGAGAGCACAACACATTCTCTGCTCTTTTTACTTGCCATTTCACTGGCTTGCACCTACCCTGCTTCTATCAGAAGTCATTGTTGCGGGTAATAAACCTTTTAAATTCTCTTGACATGTGGCATAACATCAATCTCTACATCTGATTTATTAATTGGGAGGGAATCCATTTCATCTCAGTGAAGAGATCACAAAACATTCACTAATAAATATTATTTCATTTATGATACAAGGACAATTGTGCTAATCTATATTAGGTTCTCAGATGATATTGTCTTAGTAACTTGAAAAGAAACGTAATTGGACTGCCTTTTCTACTTCAGAGAAAGAAGTAATTACTGTGTTGTGTAATATTGTCTTCTCGAATATAATTCTACTATTTATTCCATTCTACCCATGCATTACCCGTTTTGAAATTTTTCTATTACTAATAAATGGGGGAAATGCACTCTGAGGAAGATTGTCCAAATGGATCCCCATCTGAAAAATTTCCCATGATCTTAGAGATCAAGAAAAGGTTTTAGTAAATATATTTGTTAATGTTTTATTGCAAGTAAGAGCACAAAGTCAAGCAGAAACTCTGTCACAGTATATTGATACAATTTTTCTGATCCTAGAATGTATTTCTTAGGGACAGGATTATTGCCATCTAGTTAATTGTAAATTACTTAAGTCCAAAAAAAGGCATTGTTCTAAATTTTGAGCAATGCCAGGAAATTTTCAGGTCTTTGATAAATAGGATACAGTTAATGTGATTAAAAGCTTCATTGAAGGCTGGTGTGATGGTGCAGGACTGTAATCCCAGTATTTGGGAGGGTGTGACAGAAGGATCACAGGCTCAAGGCCAGCCTCAGCAGTTTAGGGAGACTCTGTTTCAAAATAAAAAAATAAAATGTGGCTGAGGGTATAACTTAGAGGAACAGTGCCCTTGGGTTCAACGTTCAATCCCCAGTACCCCCCTCCACACACAAGCTTCACACAACAATTCTTACTCTCTCATGGTTCCTATAAAATTATTCTCTGGTACTGAATTCTAAAAATAAAACCAGAAAGTAGAAAAAGCAGAAGCCTTGTAGAAATTTTTATTAAATAGCACAAAGAGGAAAATAGAGTGAGATAACTTCGAGGTAGTGTGAAGAAAATTTATATATACCCTGAACACAAAGTCAAGACAGATTGAAAATTGATAATGTCTGATGATGGCTAGATCAAATATAACATCCTATAAGAATGAGAACATTTCTTCCAGCTCCTCATCTGCAAAATCACATGGTAGAACTAAGCACTCATGTGTGCCTTAGAATGATAAAAGTTTATATATTCTATTTGTGTTGTTGCAAAAGCATTGTGATTATAATAATTATTTAATTTATATTAGCAATGATAATTTCAGCATTTTAATATGATTAGATAAGACTAATACATTATTTTCAATTTTCCACTATGATTACTTCATTATATAATCAAGGCACAACTGCTCTATGGTGAGCAGTTTCCAAATTGTGACTCTGAGGGCTGAGAAGGGTAATCCACAGAAGTCTCATAAGTAACAGAATTAAATAGACTTCTTTAGTCACATTTCCTTGTTTGTATACTTATAATCAAAATTCAGAGTCTATTTTCTGATTGATTTATTTTTTCTATTTTGTTTGAATTTATTCCTTTATACTCTTTTCGTATATACTTTCCTTTAGACTCTTACTCACATAATTGCAGAACCTTATAGTTGGTTGTCACTTATAAACTCTAGTCTTCACCTGTGTCAGCACTACCTGACTTCCTTTAAAACTGAAAACTCAGGTTTTACTGTCATTAAGTATCACCTAAGTTTTACCCCCACATTCAGTTTTTATTTGTAATTTTATGTTTGCAAGGAATGGAGAAAGAAAAACTTTCATAAAAGATGTTTTATGTTGAAATCACTGCAAATGTTCATTTGGGTTCTGTCTACTGTGACCAATATTATGCAGAAGAAAAATGGGATTAATTAAATCTCTTGTTCTTTCCCTTGTGTTCTATTAAATCAGTCCACCCTGGCTCTTGATGTTTATGCATTTGAACAACATGGATGGAATTTCAGATAGACCCTTAGTGTCCTTACGCTTGACACTTCAACTGACCTGTGGATTTTATTAGGTCATATCCCAACTCCCCATGGCTGGGTTCCAAAATAATTTAAAATATATAAAAGCACATTTGAGTGCTGACCATATTTTTTTATATAGAAATGAATGAAGGATTTCCACTCCACAGATTTTTGTTTTTGTTTGTACTGGGGAATGAATGCTGTGGCATTCTACCTCTGAGCTACACCACCAGCCTTATTTTATTTTTTATTTTGAAACAGGGTCTCATTAAATTGCTGAGGGTCTCCCTAAGTTGCTGAGACTGTCCTCAAACCTGTGATTCTCTTGTTTTAGTCTCCTAAGTACAGGTGTGTGCCATCACACTCAGCTGCTTCCACAGATACACAAGTTAAAGAGATAAATATGACAAAAGCAGGTAAATGAGACACAACCAGATATACATGTTTCAGGTGAACTTGTATGGTATAAAGGAAAGATTATACTGCATCAGTGTCTTCTAGCATCAGTTTAAAATTACTTTATTCAGCAAACTCCCTAGAATAATTTAATGATTTTTTAAAAACTTAAAAAACAGAAAAAAATAAAAACAGAGAGCTTATTTGAAACATACCCAAGCCCATTGAAAAGGGAAAGGAAAAATCAAAGGGAGTACAACATTACATTAAAAAGGGAAACAAAGCCGGGCATGGTGGCACACGCTTGTAATCCCAGTACTTTGGGAGGCAGAGACCGGAGGATCTGGGTTCACCGCCAGCCTCAGCTCTCTCTCTCTCTCTCTCTCTCTCTCTCTC
>PVJS01057881.1:0-11931 GCA_004027185.1 Glis glis
TTCAATCCCAGGTACCGCAAAAAAAAAAAAAAAAGGTCTTTCACACCGGGCATGGTAGTGCACACCTGTAATCCCAGGAGGCTGAGACAAGAGGATAGCAGGTTTGAGGCCAGCCTCAGCATCTTAGCAAGACTTTTAGCAATTTAGGCCCTATTTCAAAATAAAAAGACCCCTGGGGGTGTAGCTTGGAGGTAGAATGCCCCTGGATTCAATCCCTAATACCAAAAACAAACAAACAAAAAACAGGTGGCAAGCTAGATTTGGCCCAAGAGCCACAGTTTACTAACTTCTGACCTAAAGTATTTCTCATATTTACTTTTTTGTTGTATTTCTCCTCTGCACATATTTTATTTTATTTTATTTTTTGGTACTAGGAATTGAACCCAAGGGCATTCTACTTCTGAGTGCCCAGGGGTACTTACTCAACCCTTTTTATTTTGAAACAGGGTATTGATAAATTGCTGAGGCTGGCCTCGAACTTGTCAGCCTCCTATCTCAGCCTCCCAAATATCTAACTTTATTTTCTGTCCGTGTGTGTGTGTGTGTGTGTGTGTGTGTGTGTGTGTGGTGCTGGGGATTGAACCCAGGGTCTCATGAATGCCAGGCGAGCACTTTACCATTGTACTACATCCCCAGTCCAAGAGTACAGTTTTTAATTTTTATTTTTAAGCCTCACTACATTGCTGAGGCTGGTCTCAAACCTGCAATCCCCCTTTCTCAGCCTCCCCAGTACTGGGATTACAGGTGTGTGCCACCACACCCAGTTTGGTAGCCCTTTTATAACACCCTTACCCTTCTCTACTTAAGACAACCCGGGGACTGGTTGAGCTTCCAGATTACTAAGAATGAAATGAAATGACCCTTTATTCATTCCAAGAATGGATTTCACTGTGCCACAGCACTGATAATAATAACAGCAAAATCTTACTAAGTTGCTGAAGGTCTAAGTTCGAGACTGGCCTCAAACCTGCACTCCTCCTATCTCAGCCTCCCAAGTACTAGGATTATATTTGTGTGTCATAATGCCCAGCCTTTGTATTATTCTCTTTATCTCTATTTCATGAATTGCTTCTCTGATCTTTTTCACTTGGATTGAACTGGAAGCCATCATGTTAAGCAAAAAAAGCCAAACACAGGACAAGTATCATGTGTTTTCTCTCATATGTGAAAACTAAAGATGAGCTGAAAGTAGAAGAGGGACTCCTAGGAAGGGGAAGGGGACTGAGGGGAGGGAGGAGACAGAAGAAGGCAAGAGGAGGTAGAAGAAAGGGTAGACATGATCAAAGCACAACATATGCATGTATGAAAACATCACAGCGAAACCCATCAATTTGTAAAATTAATATGTGTTATTATAATAAAATATGCGAGGGTAGGTCAGGCTATTGTGGTTTAATGCTCTTAAGCCAATATTTAACACTGCTTTCTTTAGAAGGCCAATATTGTTCTAGTGTTTTACTATGAAAGTATTGATGTTAGCAGAGTTTTTTTCCTAAAATTTATTTAAGAATATAGTGATTATATAATAATGCTAATGTAGTTGTTATCAGTAATTTTTTTGAAGTAATGCTATGTTTGAGGTTTCCAGGATATTACAGTAAGATCATCTGATACATGAATGCCTGATATTCCATAGACACATTGATATATAAATATCAAACACCTGTTATTGCAGCAAATTTTAATCTGTAAAATGGGAATAATAATATTGACATCATAGAGTTTTGTAAGAATTGAAATAATTCATGTAAAAAACTTAGAAGAGTGCTCATTTTAATCAATCAGTAAATGTTTCATGATGAGGGTGATGAGGTGGTACATATATATTTAAGGGTCTCTGGTCTATGTTCATTTTCATGTTATAATTTAACACACATTTATAAAACAGATCAAGTGTTGATTGTTTCTTAGAGCAAATATTGCTGTGGTTATATAAATAGGACTCAAGAAATATTCATTAAAACCATGAATGAATTAAGTTTGAGAAATAATGCATTAGACATTAGATAATCTAATATTTTCTTTCTGCCCTGAATCTATAGCAGTGGTTTACTGGTAAATGTTTAATCACTGGCTCTCAATGGGAAAAGCTATGGTTTAAGCATTTACCAATGTTTGTGATATAAATATTGATGGCCAATTTAAAACTACCAATGTTCCAGGTGTGGTGGCACACATTTGTAATCCCAGTACTTGGGAAGCTAAGACAGGATGATTGCAGGTTCGCCACCAGCCTCAGCAACTTAGCAAGGCCCTCCACAACCTAGTGAGAACTTGTTTCAAAATAAAAAAAATAAAATAGAGCCGAGGGTGTAGCTGAGAGGTAGAATGTCCTTGGGTTCAATCCCCAGTACCACAATAAATTAAAAATAATAATAATAAATAAATCTACCAATGTGATGTCACTGAATATAAGTTTGGAAAGAAATGCTATTAATAATTGACTCTGCCAAGTGGAGTGACACATGCCTGTAATCCCAGTACTGGGCAGGCTGAAACAAGAGGGTTGCAGGTTCAAGACCAGTCTCAGCAACCTAGTGAGATCCTCAGCAACTTAGCGAGAACCTGCTTCAAAATAAAATAGGGCTAGGGGTCTAGCTTAGAGTTGGAACACCCCTGGGTTCAATCCCCAGTACCAAAATAATAATAATAATTGACTCTGTCCAGCAGATGTAAGCTGGCTCCCATAGACCACTCATAAACACTTAGCAATTTCCTAACTATAACATGGTTTCTTATGCGGTGTTCATTCATTATGCCAATGATTCTCAAAGTGCGGTTTCCTGACCAATAGCTAAGCATCACCTGGGAATTTATTAAAAGTGCAAAACATTGGGCTCCACCTCACTGCATGTCTCCTGAAGCAGAAGTCTGTGACTTAATAATACCTCCAAGTGTTTGTTTCTGAAGGGGCAGAAGTGCCAGGTAGCTTTTACCATAAATGAATTAGCATATGAAGACTAATAATGTTGGCATTCTGATTCTTAAAAGCATCTAATTATGGACTCTGAAATTGCAACTCATATATCCTGGAATCTAAGATACATCTGCATACCCGTGTTCATTGCAGCATGATTCACAGTAGCCAAGAAATGAAACAGCCTAAAAAGTGTTCATCAACTGATGAATGGATAAAAAAAAAAATGTGGTATCTACACACAAAGAAATTATATTCAGCCATAAAAATAAAATCTTGTCATTTGCAACAACATAGATGGAACTTACATTAAGTGTAATAAGCCACAGAAAGACAATTACTGCATGATATTGAGACAGGGGCTGCTACGAGTTGGGCTGGGGCAAGGAGGCCTGGGCCCTGGACTGTAGCTTACCTTGGCTCTTGTCTTCAAGACTGAAATAATTCAGCTCAGGAGACACAGGAACCAGGGTACAGTGTTTAATAGACGGAGATGAGGAAAGGCGGATGGGCTCCCACACGGGGAGGGGTCCCAGAAGGGTCCCTGAGCCATGCTGTGCTCAGGCTGGGCCTTGGCTGCGGAGGCCGTGCATGGAGTCACCCTTGCTGCTCCTCTTGCTGCTCTTCCTGCTCTGCCTCTGCAATTGTTATTTTGTTGCTGGTGGTGGCTCAGCGCTGCTGCTGGTGCAGCTTTGGGCTGCAAGTGTTCTCTTGCTGGCCCCTGCGGCGGCTGCTGCTACTCTCCTTGCAGTCTCGCTCTTCTGCTGGTCTCTGACTCTGCAGCTACTCTGTTGCTGCTCTTGCTGCTGCAGCCACCACCACACGCTTCCTGCTCATTCTCCTTGCTGCTGCTCTGCTTGCTCCGCGCTGGGGAGGCAAGTTTACATAGCTTGGCAGCTCATCGGATTGGTGCTTAGGTCTGACCCTGACTGGTCCTTAGATCTGGGCCTCATTGGACCATTTTCAATCCCTCTTTGAAATCCTTGACCAGTCTTGACCCAAAAGCCAGGGAGGACTGCCCGCCCTGGCTCTTTACCCCGGCTCACCACACTTTATTAATCTCACTCATATGTGGAAACTAAGATAGTTGATGCAGAAGTTGAGAGAAGAATTATGGTTACCAAAGGCTGGGGAGAGCAACAGGGGAAGGCTGATCAACGTATACCACGGTTCAGTTAGAAAGGAGCAAGAAGTACTATGTATTTCTTTTTTTTTTTTTCGGTACTGGGGATTGAACCCAGGGACATTCTACCTCCGAGCTACACCCCCAGCCCTATTTTTTCTTCTTTATTTTGAAACAGGGTCTCACTAAGTTGCAGAAGGCCTCATCAAGCAGCTGAGGCTGGCTGCAAACCTGGATCCTCCTGTCTCAGCCTCCCAAGTATTGGGATTATGAGCATGCGCCACCATGCCCAGCTAGTACTATGTATTTCAAAAAGCTACAAGGAAGGGTTATGAAAATCTTCACCATAAAGATAATAATTGTTGGAGAACCAAGATGGCGGGATAGCGAGAGGCAGCATGTTGCTGGCGCTCTGAGAGTCAGAGCTCGGCCAAAGGATAGACTGCATCTTGAAAAGAAAAGCAGGGCAGTCATAACAACAAAACAATGAGAACCAAAGTGCAGCGGAATGCGAGGCAGTGGAAAGAGCGGAGGGCGGTAGGGAGCTCAAAGCTTTTCACCTGGTGAGCGGAGAGCGAGACAAAGGCGCCATCTTAGCTGAGCCACGCCAGCACTGCGGCCCCCGGAATCCTCCAGCAAAGAAACAGCTGATTTATGTGAAACCAGCGATTAGAGCCCACTATCGAAAGCAGTAGACATCGGACCACGGTGAAGCCTAAGTCGAACCAGATCCACACCTACAACGGTGACGACTGCAAAAGATGGGACACGAGCCTCAGCCCCTGCAAGGAAAGCGACACAGAGAGACATAGATGAGGTGGCCAGGCACAGGAGCACCCCAACACCGAGAAAACGAGTGGGTGAAACACAGCCCCCCTGAGTAGCCTAGCACCGCCACAGGATACCCCAGCACTGAGGACATGGATGGACATGACTTGGCCCCCCCGGAGCCGCCCAGTGAGAGCACGGGTGAGTGAGATAAAGGGAGGCAGCGTGTCGCCGGCACTCCAAAACTCGGAACTCGACCGGCGGGAAGACTGCTTCTTAACAAGAAAACTAAGGCAGCCAAAACTCAACAAAACAAAGAGAGCCAAAGAGCAGCGGAGTGCGAGGCAGCGGACAGAGCCGGGGGGGGGGCTAAACAGAACTCCACGCATGTCACCTGGTAAGTGGAGAGCGGAGGCGAAGGCGCCATCTATGTGGGGCCACGTCTACACCACGACTCCCGGAGACCAACAGCAAAGAGACAGCAGATACTTGTGAAAACAGCGACTATAGACCACCACTGAAACCGATCAACTCCAGAACATGATGAAGCCCAAGTCAATCCAGACCCGTACCTACAACGATGATGGTTTCAAGGGGTGGGCCGTGAGCCTCTGCTCCCGCAATGAGTGTGATGAGTAGAGACAAAGATGAGGCCATACACAGGAGCAGCCCAACTCTGAGAACATGAGCCAAGAGAGCCACAGCCCCCCATGAGCAGCCCAACACCGTCCTGGAACACCCCAGAACTGAGGACATAGGTAGATGAGACATGGCCCCTCCCCAGCGGCCCAGCACTGAGAACACAGGTGGGTCAGCCCCTGGCCCCACCCCCAGAGACACCCCCCCTGCACTGGGGACACGCCCCCAGAGAACCCCTTCCCCAGAGAACCCCTCCCCCAGAGAACCCCTCCCCATGAGAACCCCTCCCCAGCGCTGGGGACATGGGGTGGGTGAGCCCTCAGCCCCGCCCCTGAAGAACCCCTCTCCCCAGAGCTGGGGATGCGGGGCAGGCAAGCCCTCAGCCCCACCCCCAAAGAATCCCTCTCCCCAGCATTGGGGACGTGGGGCGGGCGAGCCCTGGGCTCTGCTCCCGGAGACCCCCGGTGCTGGGAATGCACAGCGAGCGAGCCCCCAGCCCTGCCCCAGAGTACCCCAGTGCTGAGGTCACAGGAGGATGAGCCACGACCCCACACAGGAGGGACTCCAGACAGAGAGAAAACCTCAGATGAGCGAAGAAGGTGAACTAACTGGGGGAGACGGGAGGGAAGGAGAGGGAAACAAACCGGTGCACAGGATGGACATACACAAAGATGTCAAAGTCAACTACTATGCTGAAAACGGGAAGGGGGAGAGGCAGGGGGCTGGGAATTGGGGAGGGCTGATTGACCGATGAGTGCATGTATACGCCAACCACCCTGAAATCCTTCAAGATGTATGATTGCAATGCACTAATAAAATAAAAAAATAATAATTGTTTAAGAAGATAGATAAGTTTAACCTGACTTCAGGGTGGGTTTACACTGAACAAGGTACATGTGTATTGAAACATCCCATTACCATTTGCAACTTTATGTATTAGTTAAAAGTAAATTTAATTAAAAGAAAAGAAAGGGTACCAAGCTGCCGCTCTTAAGGAGAGCAATTCTATGTGGTGTCCATTCATTTCTCACACCAATGGCTCTCAAAGTGTGTCTGCCCTTACCTTCACTTCACCTTCAAATGTTCTCATGTTTTGGTTACTATTGAGAGGCGTTGAGAAGGAGTAATAAGGAGCGACTGGCTGTGATTTCTGGTGACTTCTGCAGTAGACTATGAGCAAAATTCCTGGGCTTAAAGAGATACATGCCCTGTGTGTTAGTGGACATATTAATCTACTTGGATTGCTAGTTGATTAGAAATCACATCCCTAAATTTAGTCATACCACACACAGCATTGGCAGGGAAGTACATGGTTTCCAGCATGTTCTGAGGATCTCTGGATCGGTGCAGCCCGCCAAAGTCAGCAGGTACAACCTTGCGCCCTGGGTAGGAGTCCTGCTCCCAGCATGTGCTCATCCAACTGTCGAAATATTTTCAGTATTTCTATTCAGCATATTCTATTTTTGGACAGGTCTAATTTTTCTTCCACATATTGAACTGAAATCTGTCTTCCTGTAATAGTCACACATTGGTCCAAATTCTGAATTCTAGTTTGAAATCTCTCTCTCATTAGATGGTCTTTCATTCAGATGCTGGGAAGGCAAAACAGGCTTCCCCACTTCTTTGAGGTGTTGTTCTTCATGCAGTATGATTCTCAGGCTCCACCATCCTCTTTATTAACGTCTCCCTTAAAATTTGACATGCAGAAACTGAATTAATGCTACAAAGTGGTCCAATCAGGGCAGAGTCTGTTTAATGAACTCAGAACTCTGAAGATGTTAGCTTTGTCAGCAACTGTGCTAAGCTCTGTGCTAAGCTCTTGAGTTTACCATTAGCTACAAGCTCCACATCAAACAATTACATAACACTACTTGGATTGTTGGTGATTAGCCCTGAGTGCAAAGTTCATATTTATTCCTATTAAGTTATAACCCTTAATTCTACAATAGTAAAATCATACAAACCTAGTTGTCATCTACTTTAACACTCTTTCTCCTCCTTTGCACCTTCTGCAACCTAACAGCATGCCTTCTTGGTGTGTAAAATCACTGAAAAATTCGTCGAACACAACAAAGCCAACTCCCGCTCCTCTCCTTCAGTCACTCAACAGCGGGGCTCGAAACCAGCGTGGGACGTCCAAGCAAAGTGCCAGTTGAACATTGACTTCAACTTGCCAATTTTACTTCAACCTGGCTGAATAGTGAAAATGCTGCAACCCCCGTAAATATTTCCTAGGACATGCGAGAATGCCTAGCCAGCAGGCATTAGGTATTTGAAGTGGAGATCCCCATTCCTCGATGTGTGCAAAAGGAGGGAGTTTAAGAATACTTTAAAGCTTTCATTATTTTGGACTGAAAAATTTCAAGAGTTATGCTGTACTGAAAACCAGTACTAGAAAGTTTAGTTTATTTGCAATTTTTGTGGGGGAGGTACTGGGGATTGAACCCAGGGAAGTTCTACCTCTGAGCCACACCCCCAGTCCTATTTTATTTTTCAGTTTGAAACAGGGTCTCTCTAGGTTGCTGAGAATCTCCCTATGTTGTTGAGGCTGTCCTTGAATCTGCGATTCTCCTGTCTCAGCCTCCCAAGTACTGGTATTACAAGCATACACAACCACACCCAGCTTGTTTGCAATTTTCTTTGACCCTATTTTTTATTCTTTATTTTGAAAGAGTATCTCACTAAGTTGCAGAGGGCCTCACTAAGTAGATGAGGCTGGCCTCGATCCTGCAATCCTCCTGTCTCAGCCTCCTAAGTACTGGGATTACAAGCGTACACCACCACGCCCGGCCCTCAAATGACTCTTTAAACCTATAAAAATTAAAGTAATTATAAATAAATTTGTTTAAAAAAAAGATGTACTACTTAGCATAGAGTATTAACACATGGAGTTTACAGGCTCTGTGAATAAACATGTTCCTGAACTCCATTTATGAGCTACATGATTACATAAAATGCAGAGCTAAAAACAAATCACACCAAATTATATCACAATCACAAATATCACAATCCAATCTAGGGGATGGTCTCTGAGATGACATTGGATCTGATACCTTAATAGCATCCAGAGAGGAAGGATTAGAAAATGTGTTTTCAGTAGACATTGTAAAAGCACTATGTGAGAGGGAAGCAACTTTTTCATTTTAAACAGGAATAATCCTGGCTAAATTAGTACCGCAGTGTGTGTGTGTGTGTGTGTGTGTGTGTGTGTGTGTGTGTGGTGTTGGGGATCAAACCCACAGCCTAGCACATGCTAGGCAGTGCTCTACCCACTGAGTCACACCCCCAGTCCAGTTGAAATAATTTTTGATAAAGTTATGCTGATACAAAGTGGCACCAATGATTATACTTATTTAAATTTCTCCTTCAGCAGAAGTATTGTGTATTGTTTCATTACTGCTTACAGAAAAGCAAATTAACTTGACACATTTGAATATGCAGTCAACAGTCTACAATTATTACTCAGTGGCCACAGGTTCCTCACAGTAACCAAAGTATATTTAAATGTTTGTTGTTGTTTTAATGTGAGATACAGAGAAATCGGAACCCTTGCACATTGCTGGGGGGAATATAAAATGGTGCAGCTGCTATGGAAAATAGTATGCAGGTCCTCAAACAAAATTAAACAGAAACACCATGAGATAAAGCAATTCCAATTCCACTTTTTTTTTTTTTTTGGTACTAAGGATTGAACCCAGGGGTATTCTACCTCTGAACTACACTCCCAGCACTATTTTATTTTTTTAATTTTGAAACAGGATCTCACTAAGTTGCTGAGGGCCTCACTAAGTTGCTGAGGCTGGCCTCAAACCTGCAATCCTCCTGTCTCAGCCTCCCAAGTACTGGGATTATAGGTGTGCGCCACCACACCCAGCCAGTAATTCCACTTCTGAGTATATACCCAAAGGAAGTGGAGGCAGGAACTCGAACACGTATTTGTACACCCAAGATCACAGCAGCATTATTCACAATAACCAAAAGATGTAGAAGTAACGTAAATGTCCACTGATAGATGAATGAATAAACGACATATGGTATAAACATGCATATTAGTCTGCCTGGGCCGCCATAACAAAATACCACAGACTGGGCGGCTTAAACAGCAGAAATGTATTTCCTCACAGTTCTGGATGCTGGAAGTTCAAGATCAAGGTGCCGTCAGAATTGGTGTCTGTCGAGGACTCTTCCTGGCTTGTCAAAGGCCATCTTCTCGCTCTGTCTTCAGATGGCCTTTCCTCTGTACTTGTGCAGACAGAAAAGGTTGGTGTCTTCATTTTCTTATGAACACTAGTTCTATCAGATTAAGGCCCCACCCTTGTGACCTCATTTAATATCAATTAACTCCATAAAGGCCCAAATACAGTCATATTGGGGTTTGGTTCCAAAATAAGAATCTGGTGTGGGAGCAGGGACAATTCAGCCTATAACAACACACAATGAAATATTATTTAGTCTTAAAAAGGAAGAAAATTCTGACACATGCTGTGATATGGATGAATCTCGAGGGCATAATATTAAATAAAATAAGCCAGTCACAAAAGGCAAATACTGCAGGCTTCCTTTTGTGTGAAGTTCTTAGAGTAGTCAAATTCCCCATGACAGAAAGTAGAATGGTGGTTTCCAGATGCTAGAAGGAGGGGAAGCGGAGAGCTGGTGTTTAATGGGTGCCATGTCTCAGTTTTGCAAGATGAGAAAGTGCTGGAGATGGATGGTGGTGATGGTTCTATGACAGTGGGAATGTACTGAATGCACAGAGCTTAAAATGGCTAAAATGATAAGCTTTGTTATATTCAATTTACCATAATTAAAAAGCAAACAAACAAAAATGACCAGGTATGGTGGCACACCCTGTAATCCCAGTACTTGGGAGGCTGAGACAGGAAGGTCCCAGGTTTGAAGTCAGCCTCAGCAAGTAAAACAAGACCATGTTTCAAAATAAATTAATAAAGTAGGACTGAGGGTGCAATTCAAAGGTAGAATGCCCCTGGGCTCAATCCCAGGGCAAAAAGAAAGAAGAAAGAGAAAACAAACAAGTAAAGCTCAGATTATACCATTCATGTCTCAGTGTGTGACTCCAAAGGGCACTCATTGTTAGTGGATCTATTTCTCTGGAAACAAATATAAACATACACATTTACCAGGATGCCATGATGAGCTTTCAGTCTATCAACCACTAGCCTCACACTAGCCTAAGCCTTTGCTTTATGCTTTTTTTCTGTGTTGTCTTTTCAAATGTATCAGATGGGTATTTCATAATTTACCTTTCTACAGAATCTCCTAAATTTTCAGTATGAATTACAACTTAATTATTCCCATGTATTATCATCAAAATGGTGGTAATTAAATTGTATACTCATTAAATTATGGGAAAATCAGTTTGGGGATTTCCAAGTCCTTCAAGAATGTAAATAATTTAACAATATTGTCAGATGTTAATTGACTCTACAATAACAGAATCGGAAAGTCCCAGATCAATTGTGTGTTCTGTTTCTTTCCCTTCCTCAACTAATGTCAAACACAGAGAATGCCTGGGTCCTAACACACAATAAATATTTGTGAATAAATGAATATATATGTGTATTTGCATATTATAAAAAGAATTCTCTGCCAGGCGTGGAACACAGGTTTGAGGCCAGCCTCAGCAACTTAGTGAGGCCCTCTGCAACTTAGTGAGACCCTGTTTCAAAATAAAAAATAAAATAGGGCTGGGGGCTGGGCATGGTGGCACATACCTGTAATCCCAGTACTTGGGAGGCTGAGACAGGAGGGCTTGCAGGCTCGAGGACAGCCTCAGCAAGCAGTGAGATTCTCATCAACTTTGTGAGACCCTGTTTCAAAATAATAAAATAGGGCTGGGGGTGTAGCTCAGAGGTAGAATGCCCCTGGGTTCAATTCCTAGTATCACCCCCCCAAAAAAAATAATAATAGGGATGGGGTTGTAGCTCAGAGATAGAATGCCCATGGGTTCAATCCCTAGTATAAATAAATAAATAAATAAATAAATAAATAAATAAGAATTCTCTGCAAACCTGTTATGTAAAGAACTTTAAGCATCACATTTTGGGATAGCATTACACTATTGCCGAAATAATTCCCTTTTTAAAATACATTTAAGCTGGATGTGGTGGCACAGGCTTGTAATCCCAGTACTTGGGAGGCTAAAACAGGAGGATTGCAGGTTCTCAGCCAGCCTCAGCAACTTAGCAAGAACCTGTTTCAAAATAAAATAGGACTCGGGGTATAGCACAGAGGTAGAACCCCCATGGGTTTAGTCCCCAGTACGAAAATAAATAATATAGCTAATAATTTTCCATTTAGACATTTAGGAATATTTCTCAGGTGCAGCAAAACATTTAGAAGTGAAATTTAACTTAATATCACTTGGTCCCTTTTATATATATATATATATATTTTTTTTTTTTTTTTTTTTTTTTGCGGTACCAGGGATGGAACCCAGGGGTGTTCTACCTCCAAGCTACACCCC
>PVJS01057882.1:0-11932 GCA_004027185.1 Glis glis
TCTCTCTCTCTCTCTCTCTCTCTCTCTCTCTCTCTCCTTAGTGAGGCCCTCCGCAACTTCGTGAGACCCAGTTTCAAAATAAAGTATAAAAAATAGGGCCGGGGGTGTAGTTCGGAGGTAGAACCCCTCTGGGTTCTATGGGAACAAGATGGCCCTGACACTCCCACAGGCCCCTTCAGCCGTTACAGGCGTGGTGAGCAAGATGATCTTTCCCTTCAGCCGTTACAGGCGTGGTGAGCAAGATGTTCTTTCCCTTCTGGGAAATTGTTTGCATGGGCTGTTCCGAGAGCGCCGTGACCGCGCCTTGAACCCTGGCTTGTGATTAACCGCCTCTTTCCGGAGCTCCCCGCCCCTCACAGGATTAGGGTATAAAAACCTGACCTGGGAAAGCAATAAAGAGCTTTTTTAGCCTCAAGCCTGTGTTCCTGCATGATCAATCCCGACACCCTCCGCAGATACTCGGCCCAGGCTGCGCGGGCGCAGCAGGTTCAATCCCCGGTACCGCAAAAAAAAAAATTTTCCATTTGTCAAAAGACTATTTAAAGAAAGCAAAGGTAACCCCATAGAATGGGAGAAGATATGTGCAACGAATATAACTGGCAAAGAGCTCACATACAGAATATATGAAGAACTCCTACAAAGCAGTAAGAAAGCACGACAAGCCTCTATATAAAGTGGCTTACGACTTAAACAGCCACTTCAAAATCATGGGGAAGTGTGAGTTAAAACTCCAGTGAATCTGGACGTAGTGACACATGCCTGTAATCCCAGTACTTAGGAGGCTGAGATAGGAGGATTGCAGGTTCAAAGCCAGCCTCAGCAATTTAGTGAGGCCCTCCTTAACTTAGGGAGACCCTGTTTCAAAATAAAAACTAAAATAGGGCTGGGGTACAGGTCAGAGGTAGAATACCCCTGGGTTCAATCCCCAGTACCAAAAACCCCCCAAAATACAAAATCCCAGTGAGGTGCTTAAAACTAAAAAGACTGACATAGCATGTGTTGACAAGAAAGTAGAGCAATATAAACTAAACTACTGTACTCTGCTGGTGGAAATGTAAATTAATATAATCACTGTAGAAAATAGTTTGGCAATTTCTACTAAAGCCAAAGATATTTATAGCCTATAACCCAACAATGCCATTCCAGATATATATACAACTGAAATTGCTATACATGTGTAACAAGAGACATGTACATAGAAGTTCATGGGTATCATTATCCACAATAGCCAAAACCTGGAAAAACCTCAAATGTAAATCAACAATAAAACAGATAAAAGTATATATGTGCTACATAAAAATACCTTATAGTATGCTATATGGAAAAACTACTGTATACCATGCCATTTAGAATAGAGAATAAATTGCAATATACACTTATGTACAGATATAAAAACAAACGGAACCTACTAATGACTTGAATGAATCTCATAATGTTGAATGAAAAATATTAACAAAAGAATATATGCTGAATATATCATTTCATTTAAATAAAGGTCAGAAAACAGAAAAAAAACCCACAATATTTAGGGCTATGTACTTAGGTAGTAAGAAGAAAACCCAGAGAACAATAATAACTGTGAAAAAACTAAAAATAGAGTGACTCTGAGGAACCCGGAGGAGACTAGAGGGAGGGTGAGGGTGAGAGGGTAGATGAGAGGGTGGACATGACCGATGCACAGCATATGCACGAATGCAAATGTCACGGCCAAACCCATTAATTTATATAATTTATATGTGCCAACTTAAAAAATTGTGATACTGATTGCCCTGGATGACTGAAAGGCAGGAAAGACGGATGCTTTTGGGTTGCTGGTAATACTCATATTTATCTACCTGGGTGGTGATTATATAGGTGTTTTGCTTTGTAATAAGCCACCAAGCTTTATGGTTCTATTTTGTGCATTTATCTATATGTGTAGGATATCTCGTAATTTTAAAAGGGTAAAGCAATTGTTCAATTAACCCATGTTAATGGGTTAATTGTTGAATTCCATTCAAGGTTAATAATCATACTAGGGATGGGCATGGTGGCAGACACCAGTAATCCTAGCACTTGGAAGGCTAAGACAGGAGGATAGCAAGCTTTAAGCCAGGCTCAGCAACCTAGTGAGACCCTGTTTCCAAATTAAAAAAAAAAAAATAGGGCTAGGGGTGTAGCTCAGAAGTAGAGAGGAAGGAGGAAGGGAAAGAAAAAAGAGAATAAACTTCTCAGATTAATGTAACCAAATCTAGAATATCCACACATTCAATGTCCAAAATACAACTAAAAATTACTTCATATACAAAGAAACTGGAAGATGTAATCTATTATTTTGTTTTGTTTGCAGTACTGGGGATTGAACCCAGGGCCTTGCACATGCTAGGCAAGCACTCTACCACTGAGCTACATCCCCAGCCAGATGTAATCTATTCTTAAGAAAAAAGATAATTCACAGAATCTAAATCTGGATGACCTAGATGTTGAAATTAGAACTAGGTTTGGAATAACATAAAAATAGAAAAATGCAGGAAAGAAATAAAAACTCTAAAAAAGAACTAAATATAAATTCTAGAATTGAATATTGTAATGTTTAAAATAAAATATTCACTAGGTAGGCTTAATAGCAGAATATAGATTATAGAGGTAAGAGACCATGAATTTGAAAATAGATCAATATTACCCAATCTAAAGAAGAAAAAGGAAAAAATGATTGGAGAAAAATGAAGAGTCTCAGAGACCAGTAGAACAATATCAAAGGTCAAAATGTAAAATTGGAATCCCAGAAGAAGATGAAGGGGATAGGGAAGAAAAAAATATTTGGGTAAATATTCTAGGTCTTTACAGGGGTTTGGAATTATACTGTTATGTACATTTGCCAATACCCAACAAATATATACTTGAAATTCAAGAAATATACACAAAATTCAACAAATATACACTTGGGCAGCTCACTGTAAGATTTACATTAAAAGAAGAAAAATCACTGAACATTGAACTCTAGTAAATGATATATATCTTTTTTTTTTTGCGGAACTGGGGATTGAACCCAGGGGCATTCTACCTCTGAGCTACACCCCCGGCCCTATTTTTTTATACTTTATTTTGAAACCGGGTCTCACAAAGTTGTGGAGGGCCTCACTAAATAGCTGAGGCTGGCCGCAAACCTGGATCCTCCGGTCTCTGCCTCCCAAGTACCGGGATTACAAGCGTGCGCCACCACGCCCGGCGTAAATGATATATATCTTTAAGTATTTAGAGGGAAGTGTATTGATGTCTTCAATTTACTCTAAAATGCATCCCCCATCCCCTGCCATAAAAGGGGACAATGGATAGAAGGATGAGTAGGCAGATAGCTATGTGATAAAAACAGGAGAATTTATGTGGTGAACATATAGGTATTGACTGTTGAGTTCTTTGATCTTTTATGTATGTTTGAAATTTTTCTAATAAAATTTTGAGAGGAAAAAATCCACTGGCTGACAGTGTTTCAACAGATTAACACAAATTATTTTTTAAAAATAAGAGCTAGCTGGACAAGGTGGCACATGCCTATAATCCCAGTACTTGGGAGGCTAAGAGGAGGATATCAGGTTCCAGGCCAACCTAGGCAACTTAGACCCTACTGCAAAATAAAAAATAAAACAGGAAATAGGGCTGGGGGTATAGCTCAGAGGTAGAATGTCCCTGGGTTCAATCCCTAGTAACACACATACAAACACACACACACACACACACACACACACACACAGTGCCATGTTATTTCATTTTATCTTCTTAATCTGGAAAGTATACATTGGTGAAGAAAGAAAGGACTACTTGATTGTTTCCTTATTTCTCACTGTACCAATTTTTAGATAAGAAAACAGTCATTTCTATGCCTACTGATCAAATACAGAATAATTCCTTTATTTTTTATTTCTGGGTATGTAAAGGATGGCCAAGGTATATAATAATATTTCTTTTTAAAAAACAAATCTATACAAAAATGTGTTACATTATGATCAGATTTCATAATGGGGACCTTTCAAAATATTATACATTAAGTTCCTCAACAGAAAAAACAAAACATATAAAAAGCAAAATATAAGGTGTTTTTTTTTTTTCGGTACCAGGGATTGAACCCAGGGGCGTTCTAACTCTGAGCTACACCCCCAGCCCTATTTTTATCCTTTATTTTGAAACCAGGTCTCACGAAGTTGCAGAGGGCCTCACTAATTAGCTGAGGTTGGCCGCGAACCCGGATCCTCTGGTCTCAGCCTCCCAAGTACTGGGATTACAAGCGTGCACCACCACGCCCGGCCTATAAGATTTTTAAAATAAATTTTGTATTAAAGATATAAAACAGCAAAACAATAGCAATAATAGCACTTAAATATTGCATGCTGATTTTTAAATCCTGCCATTTCATTATTTACCTTCAAGTTCTTCCAGATGTGAAGGAGTTCCTTGCGCCCTGGGCTGAATATAAGATAACCTAAACTTGGGCACCACAAATGGTACTTCTTTGCCATCAGATGGTAACTTGGAAAGCAAATAATCCTCAGTACAGCCAACCTGAGGCTTTACAGAAACAGAAGTCAATGGAGGTACACAGATAGTATTTTGACTATTTGATACTGCTGCTTTCAAGTCTGTTTCCACAGAAACTGCATATGAAAGAAAAAAAAAGTAGAAAAAAAGTTAGAAACATGCATACAGAATGCATATATAATCTAAACTTAGAATGCTTGGATACTTATTTGATCATTTTAAAAGAAATTCCTGATATATAAACTACTCAAATCCTATCACACACTACTGAAATCTACATTAATTTTTGCCAGCCAGTGTTTGAGCAATTTATATATTATTGCCAAAGTCCATTATCATATCACAATGGTAAAAGTATTTTTAAAGCATTTCATTCCCACAAGAGTTCACTGATGAAAAACCAATTTATTTTACAGTTAATTTCATAATGCTTTCAGGTAAACATCTAGTCATTTAAAAATGGATCTCACTGTGGCATATTTGTGCACACAAATAACATGCTTTGATCATGCTCCCCCATTACCCTCCCCTCTCCCCACATCCCCTTCCACTTCTCTCACAGTTTCTCTCATTTCATCTTTTTTTCTCCCTAGATCCCATATGATGGAAAACATGCAATACTTGTCTTTCTGAGTCTGATTTATTTCGTTTAACATTATGATCTCCAGTTCCATCCATTTTCCTGCAAATGACAGGATTTCATTCTTCTTTATGGCTAATACTCCGTTGTGTATAGACGCCACGTTTTCTTTATCTACTTATCTGATGACAGGTACATAGGCTGATTTCATGACTTGGCTATTGCGAGCTGTCTCACAATAAATGTGGGTATGTAGGTAGGCATCTCTATAGTATGCTGACTTTCTTTTTGATATATACCAAGGAGTGGTATAACTGGATCATATGGCAGTTGTATTTTTAGTTTTTTGAGGAACCCCCATACAGATTTCCATAATGACTGTATTAATTTACATCCCTACCAACAGTATTTAAAGGTTTCTTTTCCCCACACCCTCACCAGCATTTATTGTTTTTGTATTCTTGATGACAGCCATTCTGACTGGGATGAGATGGAATCTCAATGTAGGTGTGTGTGTAAGGGGGTACTGGAACCCAGGGGCATTCTACCTCTGAGCTACACCCCCAATCCTATTTTATTATTTTATTTTGAAACAGGGTCTCATTAAGTTGCGGAGGGCCTCATTAAGTTACTGAGGCTGACCACGAACCTGCCATCCTCCTGTCTCAGCCTCCCAAGTACTGGAATTACAAGCATGTGCCACCATGCCCAGCTCTCAATGTAGTTTTGATTTATATTTCCCTAATGGCTGAAGATGTTGAACATTTTTTTCATATAATTATTGGCCGTTTGTACTTCTTCTTTTGAGAAGGATCTGTTCAGTTCATTTGCCCATGTATTGACCAGACTGTTTGGGTTCTGAGTGTTAAGTTATTTTAGTTCTTTATAATTCTGAATATTAAACATGTGGGAGGAAAAGCTGACAAAGATTTTCTCCCATTCTGTAAGTTGTCTCTTCACTGTTCCACAAATTAATTCTTGTTGTCAGCACTACTGATTAACATGAGTCTCAAATACATAAAGCAATTCTAAGAAGCTAAAGGTTTCCAAGTCTATAAAAATTTCTACCAAATCATAAAAATAAAATGCATGCTGACTCTAGGTATATATCACAATAGCAACTCTCCCTATCTTAGCTTTTATAACCCACTGTATCCATTCTCTAGAATGATATGTGATTCCTAAGCAGCATGACTTAAGATAGGGAGGTAAGGGACACTAGAGTTAATCTTTATGTATATTTAGTATTATCTGTAGACTGAATGAAAGTACAACTACAATAGTGTAGAAATTTATGGAATGTTTTAATGTAGAAAAGAAGCCTTCTGCTAAGAATTAGATATTGTTTGAGTCTGTCCCCCAAGGGTTTAATGTATTGAAGTTTAATCCCCATTGCAGGTGTTGAGAAGGTAGAAACTTAATCCAACTATGCACTTAGAAGTGGGGACTTTGGAAAATGATTAGCATTAAATGACATCATCAGGGGGAGCCCCCGTGATTGAATGCTGGTGGCTTTATAAGAGGAAGAGACCAGGATACACACGTTAGCTCCATGTCCCTCGCTATGTGAGCCCCTGCACTGCCTTGGGATTCTACCAGCACAAAGGCCATCACCAGATGAAGCTCCTTGACCTTGGACTTCCAGGACTGTGAGCCAAAATAAATCTCTTTGTCAAAAGTTACTCAGTCCATAATACCCAGTGGTATTGTGTTATTGGCACCAGAGAACAGACTAATACACCTTTATACTCAAATATAGTAGGAAGCTCTGCCTGAGACTAAGAAATATAAGAAAGAGACAAAGAGAAATAAAGTTCCAGTCATAACACTGAATAGATGAGGATACCATGCAATAGAGAGGGACATCTCTACAGGTCCTTGACAAACGTGGGTCTTGATAAAGTTATGGGTCTCTTTCCCATCGCGGTCATATAAGGCAGTTTTAAATGTAGTATCCATACATTGAAAATTGTCTTTATTTATATTAAAACATTTGTCAGAGTATGTTGTCCTCCAAACACACTTCTCTCCCTGCCTTTGCTTATATTATTCCATTCACCTGTTCATGTCCAACTCTCACATTCTCTTACTTCTTCACACCCAGCTTGCTAAAATGCTGTTCAGGCTTCCGTGGCAAACGCCATTTTCTTTATGGTGATGTCCAGAGTGTCCCCTGGGTTGAATTCATCTCCCTCTTCACTATGCTCCACAGTACTTGTGTTCTGGGATACTTACCTAGTGTGCCTTCTGTTTCTGCCTCTCCCAGAAAGTTAGAAAACATTCCTAATTTATTGTTATACTACAAAATGCCACAAAGAAGGCACTAAATGTTTACTGAAATCAAAACTCACCCTTTTGTTTTTCTCTTTCACCATAGAAACATCCTCTACAGCAACTCTTTATAAATGCTGCTGCCATTACATTTAATTTCCAATGTCCAGAAAAAGATACAAACTTCCAGTTCTAGTATCAACCTGTTAGTAGAATAGAAAGCAAGTTAAAATTATCATGCTTAATGCCATTAGATATCATTAAATAAACTACATTATCTGCTTTTCTAAGACATAATGAGAGTCCTGAAGTAAAATATTTAAGAGGAAGATAGATTTTCTCATATATAATTTTGTATAATCTAGGATTCTTATAAGTTATTAAAAGAGCATGCTTAAAAATTACATGAAGAATTTCAAAGTTAAAATCAGAAGGAAAGAAAAATCCCATTCAATTTTCTCTTATACTTGATATGTCTAAAACTATGACCAAACAAAATCTGAAAGAAAATATAGCACTCAACAAGTGCGAAAAAATTTTACTTTCTCCAAACCAATTATTTTGGTATCCACAGACTCTACAAATAACTGTATACTTTATGAATTATTTTAATCCTTAGAATTATAACAGAAAAGTATATTTAAAATTCTCTTTCTCTCTCTCTCTCTCACTCACACACACACACACACACACACACATACATATTCACACACACCACAAATAAGATATAGTGCAAATAAAGAGAGTCTATTTTATATTTACCAGGAACATAAAATTGTATAAGAACTTCATGTCCAATTTCCAACCTTAGTCTAAAGGTCTTTGTTCCAAATGCACACTCTACATTTATGCCTACTTAAACTCCATACATTTTTCTGGGAAAATTTAGACACATGCAAAAGAATACTGGATAACAAAACCCAGATCACCCAGGTTAAATAATTATCAACTCATGGGAAATCTTAATTTCACCTCCACTACCCACTTACCTTATCTTTGGGTTATTTTGAAATAAATTTCAATCATATAATTTCATCCATAAATATTTAAGTAGTAATCTCTAAAAGATGTAGCAGAAGGTCTTAGGAATTAACGTTGAGAGGTTCACACTGGCTGAAGATGGATCACTTTAAGCATTAAAACGAACAGTATCTGTAATATATAACATATCAAATATTTCTAAAAGGTATTCTTTTTAAAAAACATAACCATAATAAAAATGTTGTCCAAATGCTAGACTTTTGCCAATGTGGTAGGAAAGAAAGGATTATTTTTGCATTGTTTTCATTTGAAATTCCCTTATTATAAGTGAGGTTGGACATCTTTTTATATAAAGCTAATCTATACTTATTTCTATGAGTTCTCTGTTCATTATCTCTTGTTCATCTTTTTATAAAGCTATTGGTCTTTATCCTCTCTACTTTTAGAGTCTCTTTATATATTTCAAAGATTAACTCATTGTCCATCATATAAGTGGCAAACATTCTTCCAATTTGTCATTTGTCTTTTTACTTTGATTACTGTGTTTTCTGCTATGCAAAAGTATATACAGAGTATCCCTTATCTGAACTTCTTGGAACCACAGTGTTTAAGATTTTTTTTAACTTAGGAACATTTGCACATACATAATGAGATATCTTGGAGATGGAAACCAAGTCTAAACCTAAAATCCATTTATGTTTCATATACACCTAAAGGTAATGTGCATGAAACAAAATGTTATGGTGTGGAATCTTTACTCAAAAAGTTTTGGATTTTGGAGCACTGTGGATATATAAATGTATACACACATATGTAGTCATATTAATCTATGTTTTATATGCTTTTTCCTTTATCTTTCTGGATTCAGTCATAGCAGTTTGACTACTACTAAGTATGACCACATAGTAGGTCATAGTTTACTCATGTTTTCTACTAGTACTTGGTGTGTTGCTATTGTATATATGGACATATATATTTTTATATATGAGAAATAGATCCAAACCTATCATTTGCCAATTGGTTATCCCAGTATCACAAAGACCACGTATTAAAAATTTCATATTTTCTCCATGGGTTTGAGGATGTTCCCTTTATTACAACACTAAATTTCCATATGCAACTGGGTTTGTTTCTGTATTTTCTATTCTCTTCAATTGGTCTATCAATTCCTATACTAACATCATATTTAAAAAATTTTTAAGACTGAAAACACTTTGTAATCTGTCTGGCTCAGAGAGAAAAAAACCTGATAATACTTTCATTGGGACCACGTTAAACTTATAAATTATTTTAGAAAATCTGACATCCTTAAGGTTATTGTCTTCCTACCCAGAACATAGTAACTCCATACATTTGTTCAAGTCTATCTTTGTGCTTTGGAAGATTTTAGTTATCCTCATATAAATTCTTAACATTGTTAAGTGTATGCCTGTATAATTTGCTTAGTTATCATAAACAGCATTTTTCTATTATATCTTGTAACCTATTTCTATTTTTAAGATGTGTACATCTTCAAAGATCCTGTTCATCAACTCTACTATAGTGGAGGAAGCATTCCTTAACCACCTAATTCAAACCACTTTTTTTCTCTCATCTCTAAATATCTAGTGTATTTTTTAAAAAGTTAAACATTTTCCTTGACATTTCATGAGATCTTGACCTCTCTCCCCTACTAAAACATAAACTGTTCAAAAACAATACTGTACTCACTTTCTGTTTAGCACTCAGCACCCTGTTTGGTACTGGGAATATAGTTGGAACTCAGCAACTCTAATTAATAGGTAAGGAACATAGTACAACTACCTCCTATAAAAACTCCTAACCTATTCATCAAACCACATCTCTGATCCAGTCAGCTTGCAAATACTTAACATTAATCATGAGAAGAATGTGGGAAGACTGATTAAAAATTACTACTATTTCTAGGGGAAAAGTCCTCAAAGTTGATGGCCTTGAGTAACCCAAAATAAGTTGGGGAAGATGCGGTAAGGATGCAAAAGGTGAGACAAGTTTATATGAATAAAATGTAAACTTTGATTAAAATGATTTTAAAAAGTTAACACATGGTCATTTCCACTTTGGGCAAAAATAGTAATAGGGACCAGATTTACCTTACTACCTGAGAAACAAACAACATACATGAAACATCAGTTTTCAAAATACTGGCAATTAGGTAACAAAATAGAAACAAGAAACAAACAAGGTGGGCCCTACACTGTACTGCCTTTAGGGAGCTTCCAGGTCATGGTAAAGGAAAAGTTATCCCAATTCTCTGAATCGATAGCTGGATTCTACTGCGGTCAGAGAACTTACTTGGTATGACTTCAATTTTTTAAATTTTTGAAACTTGCTTTGTGGCATAGTATATGGTTAATTTTGATACATGTTCCATGTCCATTTACAATTTTGAGGTAGTGTAGTGTTCCATCTATATCGACTGTTGTTGATCATGTTAAAATCTTCTATATCTGTACTGATTGTTTTGTTCATTCTATAAAGTACTTAGAATGAGTTTAAAAAGTAAACTCCAACTATGACTATGGCTATATCTACTCCTTTCGGTTCTATTGGATTTGTTTTACATATATCTTGAAACAATTAGGTACACTCAATTTATTAAAAAAATATCTTCCTTAATCTCTAATAATAATTCTAGCCATACAGTTGGCTTTGTCTGATATAGCCAGAACAAATTTCCTTCAGTTATATTTGCATGTTATATCTTCTTTTCATTTTCTTTTCAACCCGTGTTATGTTCAAGATGTCTTTTATAAGCAACATATAGTTGGACTGTACTATATTATCCATTCTGACAGTTGGTATATTTTACTTGTATTTAGTCCACTCATATAAATTTTAAACTGTTTTAACTTATTGGTGAATTAAATCTCTTAGTATGATGGTGATTTTTTTTATTTTTAGAAATCCTGTTAGGCTAAAATTGATTTTGTCTGATAATAATAGATCTGGGTAGTTTTCTTTTGGATAGTATGTATATGGAATATCTTTTCCCATCTGTTTACTGTTTTCAGTTTATCAACCTTTACATATTTTACATGTCTACTGTAATCAGCATTAAGTCAAAGTGTTTTAGTCCAGATTGACAATCTTTGTCTTTCAACTGGAGTATTTTATTCCATTTATAAATATTTGAGGTAATTGATATATTTGAATTTGAACCTACCATTTTATCTTGAGCTTCCTATATGTCCTACTTGTCCTTCATTTCTTTTTCTTTCCTGTCATGCCTTCCTTTGGACTGATTGTTTATGATCTCCATTTTTTTCCTTCTAATAGATTAGCCACTGTATTGGTTTCCTATTGCTGTTGTAACAAATCACCACAAATTTAGTGTCTTCAAATAACAAACTTTGCTTAAGCATAGTCCAGCAGTTATTTTAATAATCTATGGCCAGGCGTGGTAGTGCATGCCTGCAATCCCAGTACTTGGGAGGCTGAGACAGGAGGATCACAGGTTCAAAGTCAGCCTCAGCAACTTAGTGAGATCCTGTCTCAAAATAAAAAATAAAATAGGGTTGGGGTGTAGCTCAGAGGTAAAACACCCCTATGTTCAATTCCCAGCAGTAT
>PVJS01057883.1:0-11932 GCA_004027185.1 Glis glis
AAAAAAAAAAAAAAAAAAAGAAGAATAAAAAGGAAAACAAAATGTCAAAAATGTCAAAAATTATCTTTCCCAAGAAGTATTTACTCTGATTTTTAACTAAAACCAAAATTTAAATGTATTGGCCCTTTCCTTGGGAATTGTCAGTATAAAGAGTTTAGGGCCATGATCTGCTCAGCATAATTAGAATGATACTTGACTTAGTGTTTACAGCATGTGTAAGAAATACCTTATCATTAAAGGAAAGGAGCCGGGGGCCTGGATTCTAGCTACATAGACTTCAGAGGTGGGGACATTTTGTTTAATGCCATGTTCTATCATTGATTAGCTGTATGTCCTCATGAAATTATTTCATTTCTCCAAGTTTCCCTGCTGATTAAGTTGGCATCCCAAATATTGATTGACTCAAAGCTAGAGCTCAGGAAATAAGAAAGAGCAAAGTTAAAATCTGTACTAGACACTCACTGGCTATGAGTCCCTAAGACCTTACTTATCCTCCCTAAGCCTCAGTTCCTTCAGCTGTAGCATGAAGATAAAGTCAGTATGATTTCACATGGTGTTGAGAAGATTTAATGAGATAGTGCATAAAAATTCCTCTCATTTTGAGTAGCACATAAGTTCTCAGATAATGTTAGCTCTTGGGAATAGAATGTGCACACCATCCTAATATACATTTTCTTTAAAAATTGTATGTGGAAAATTAATGAATATTAGTATTAGGCTGACATTCTGATTTTTAAGTTGTCATTCTTCTCTATCATTACATCCCTGAAAGAATGGAACTGATCATTGTTCAGTTAAGAACTATTTATGCCACATGAGGTGGTGCATGCCTGTAATTACAGTACTTGGGAGGATGAGACAGGAAGATCACAGGTTTAAAGACGGCCTCAGCAATTTAGTGAGACTCGCAGCAACCTAGTGAGACCCTGTTTCAAAAACAAAAATATAAATGGTTAGGGGTATTGCTCAGAGGTAGAAAGTCCCTGGGTTCAATCCCCAGTATCACAAACTATATATATATGTAATGTAATGTAATATATATATATATATATATATATATATAATATCACAAGCTATATAAATATGCAATGTAATATACTACATTGAATATAATATATATATACATATGCAATATATTACACAGTAGATAATATATATACACATACATATATGTGTGCGTATATATATTACCTGTTGTGTCTAGGACATAGGGCTAGCTGCCTGTGATATTGAGGATAGAGGGAAGAGTGCATATGGCAGACGTACACCTACTCCTACTGTTTATAATTTAATGAAAAGATAGACAAGTGAAAAGGCAGTTAACAATAGACTATGGAGAATTTTTTGATAGGCTAAATACAGACATATATAGCCTATACATTGAAAATCAGCTAAGTTTTATGGGAAGGAAAAGAAGAAAGAATGTGGCCATCCCAACTCCAATAGTCCCTTAAGTATTTAATATAGTTCTTGGCAATTAATAGCTACTGAAAAATATAAGTAATTTTTTTCTTGGCGGTACCAGAGATTGAACCCAGGGGTGTTCTACCTCTGAGCTACACCCCCAGCCCTATTTTTTACACTTTATTTTGAAACCAGGTCTCACGAAGTTGCAGAGGGCCTCACTAAGTAGCTGAGGCTGGCTGCGAACCCGGATCCTTTGGTCTCAGCCTCCCAAGTACCGGGATTACAAGCGTGCGTCACCATGACCGGCAAAATATAAGTAATTTGAACCTTATTCAAAGTATTGAGCCGGGCGTGGTGGCACATGCTGGTAATCCCAGTACTTTGGGAGGCGGAGACTGGAGGATCTGGGTTCGCAGCCAGCCTCAGCTCTCTCTCTCTCTCTCCCTGTCTCTCTCTCTCTCTACTTAGTGAGGCCCTCCGTAACTTCGTGAGACCTGGTTTCAAAATAAAGTATAAAAAATAGGGCCGGGGGTATAGCGCCGAGGTAGAACGCCCCTGGGTTCAATCCCCGGTACCGCAAAACAAACAAACAAAGTATTGTGTTCGTTACTTCTGTCCCAGCCAAAAACATCTGAAGGAAACACATGTCAAATTACTCAAAACAATTTGATGACTAAAGCTTATAATATCATAGCACCTTTTCCTCCTCTACTATATAGCAAAAGCTGACATAATTCCCTCTACCGATTCAATCCATATTCAGCATGCACACTTATAGCTTATGTAGTGGAAGGAAGAATGTCTTTTACTAAAGTTTTTCAAGTAGGTACGAACTGTTTTTCAAAATATTCTAAAGATGCTACATCAACAATTTTCTGAAGATGGTTTTATTTTTCTAAGACACCCCTTTGTGAGCAAGAAGGGACAAGCCATTATTTGTCTCCCCTAAAAAAGCCTGAAAGATAATATGCAAAGGCATCATAAAAAATTATGCCTCAAAATGTGGTTATAAACCTTTACAGCAGAAACACAATGTTTGTGAAGTATTCCCCACTATAAACCCTAAATAAAAGTAATAAAAGAGATGAAAGGGATGGATTGATTCTTTCCAACCCTATTGCCACAGTCTCACCAGTGTCCTTGAAATTTAATGGGCTCTACAATAAATTCTGTTTAACATATTTGAAGTTCTGCAATAGCTACTGTTAACAAGACAATCTGCCTAATCTTATATTAAGAAAATCAACTGAATGCTATTCAGATTTTCTACACTTATGACTTTTTAAAAACAATATGAAAACATAATGATTTGAATGATAATATTCAACATCTTTGGGGATAAAAGGAAAAAAATTAAAATATTTCCAGAACAGTAACTATTCCTTTATATTTCTGCAAACCATAGAATAATTCCCCTGTAAATTATGTTCAGATCCACAGAATTTCATCCATCTGAGATGACAGCATACCAGAGTACTGAGCCAAATCCCCAGTCCTTTATATCTAGTTATTTTTATTTTGAGACAGGGTCTTACTAAGTTGCACAGGCTGGCCTCAAAATTGCAATCCTCCTGTCTTGGCCTCCTAAGTACTGTGATTACAGGTGGGCACCACTGCACCTATTGTTTGGCACCAACAAACTCTTAAAGAAGAAAAGCTGTTGGCATTCCTCTTTATCCTTCATAAAGAGGAGATTCTATCCTAGATGTGAACCTCTAAACCATTTTTAACATTATAAGCATAAAGATGTTACTACCTAAGAATATATGTTACCTCTCCATCTGGATATTTAATGGGCTTTTATCACTCAATTAAGATCACAGGGCTGGAAGGACAGTAACTATAAAGGCAGTATTAGAACTAAGCCAGTCATAATATATAGCCTCATAATAATAATGAGGCCACAAGACTGTTCATAATCCAGAAGAGCCGATTCATGCCCACCTACTCACTTCTTAATATAATGACAGAAATAACAATTTTCCTTTTATGCTACCTGAGTTTTCTCTAATACAGATGATATTTGGGGCTATGAAAGTGGTTATTACCAAAATGAACTATAAAATATCAATTTAGACATTTTTCTGTGGAAGGTATGTGACATAAGCACTCTTTATTTTGGATCTAAAACTTGAATTTGCTGCTCAAAAGTACATGAAAGATTTTACAAGGATCACTAGGACAGTGATTACACACATTAAGCATAGAGGAGTATTAGGGTAATTACTGAGACGACTTGAAACCAAGAAAGAGCATGTTGTGTTCGAAGTACCCAGATTAATGATACCCCAAATTTTTACTGGAGTCTAGTTACGATAACTAGGTCGACTGCTAGTTTTGATTATGTTATGGAATTACGGACACTTAATTTATTTTGGTTCTAAGGACACATGTTATTCTTTGAGTGATCACAGGTTTCCACTAATGATTAAATGGTCTGATGCAGTCAGTCCACTAGGAAATATATTTATTCCCATGACATTTCAACAATTACTGGGCACCTAATAGGCCAGTCATATTTCTAGGTATTTAAGGAAGAAAGACAAAAAAAAAAAAAAAGAAATGATGAGATTTCAGATCTTGGTAAGTGCTGTGCTGAGGAACATTAAATGATTCATCAAGGACTGTCCCCTATTAGAGTCTAAGGAGAATGATCAGAAAGAGCCAGTCTTATAAATATCAGGGTGGTGAGATTGAAGGCACATAGAACAACTACTACACAGGTCTTGCCACAAGAATGAGTTTGGTATTTAAGGAAACCGAAGAAGGTCATTGTATCTAGAACATGGTTAGTAAAAGGGAAAATTTAAAAGGAAGATAAAAATAGTCAGTGGGGATGTAAAATGGTGTTGCTGATATGGAAAACAGTATGGTGGTTCCTCAAAAAAATAAAATTAGAATCACTATATGATCATACAATTCATCTTCTGAATACATATGCAAAGTAATTGAAAGAAAGGACTCAAATATTTGTAAACCCAGGTTCATAGTAGCATCATTTATAATTGTCAAAAGGTAGGAAAACCTCAAGTGTCCATCAACAGATGAACAAATAATCAAAATATGGTATACTCATACAGTGGCATGTTATCCAGTCTTAAAAAGAAGGGAACTTTTGACAGATGCTATAATATTGGTGAGTTTTGTGGATGTTAAGTTAAAAAACACAGTGACAAAAGGACAAAAACCGTATGATTCCATTTATATGAGATACCTGAGTAGTCAAATTCATAGAGATACAAAGCAGAATGGTGGGTGCCAGGGGCTGGCAGAGGAAGGCATGGAAAGCTATTGTGTGATGGGTGCAGCATTTCAGTTACACAAGAGGAAGAGTTCTGGAGAGAGGTGACGGTGATGGTCGTACCACACTGAGAATGTATTTCATGCCACATAACTGTATGTCATTAGAGAAAATTACCCCATATGCTAAAAAAGTAAAATATGTTATGTTTTGACACTACTTCTAGTTTTGTGCTGTAATTCTGAAATCTTTATTTTGTTATCAAGTTATAACTCAACATAAAGAAAACTGTTTAAAATGCAAAAAAAAAAAAAAGAGTAAGATGGAGCCAGGCACACAAATGTAATTCTAGTACTTGGGAGGCTGAGACAAGATGATCGCAGGTTCAGGGACAGCCTCGACAATGTCGCCAGACTCTCAGCAACCCAGTGAGACCCTGTTTCAAAACAAACAACAAAAAAAGGCTGGGGGTATAGGCTCAGAAGTATAATGTCTCTGGGTTCAATCCTCAGTTCCACACACACACACACACAAAATGATTAAGATGGTAAATTTTATGTCTATTTTAACACAATTTATAAAACTTGAAGAGGGAAAGAGGGAGGGGAGGAGGAAGAGAAACTAGGTTCCTGTAAGTAACGCAAGTCGAGTAAGAAGCTTAGATTTTATTCTAAGTATAATGAGAAGATCCTGAATGGTCTTTTCTGGCAAGGGTGGAAATAATGACGTATGATCTAATGATATTTTCAAAGGAGTATTCTACTTTTTTTAGGTGAATAGATGTATGGATGTCTGGGGATGGTTCATAGGGAGAAACAGGAAGACCATAAAAGTGCTTTTGAACTTGTCAGGGTGGCTGTGGTAGAGACAAAGTGGACAGGTTTGGGGCTCTGGGAGGGGTCTGGAAAAAGGAGATGGCCACAACTCAGAGGTTTTTGCCTTGGGCAACTGCAGGACAATGTACTGAGATGAGGAGAAACAGTGAGTTCTCCTGGGGTCCTGTTCAGTCTGAGATGCCTGTTAGTCAGAGCTGAGGAGGTGTCAGGCACGTCACTGGTTATGTAAGTCTGGGGTTTTGATGAAGGGTCACTCTTGGGAATATAGATGCGGAAGCCACCAGAATGTAGGTGGTATTTAAAATTGATGCATATTAATGAAGATATAGTGTATATGTGTATAAATAAATTAAATACTAATAAAAACATGTTATTTACCTGCTCAAAATCCCCCAAAGTATTTCCATACCACTGTGTAAAGTCAGGTTATTTTCTTTGTGTGTGTGTGGTATTGGGGATTGAACCCAGGGACATTCTACCTCTGAGCCACACCTCAGCCTATTTTGTAGTTTTTATTTTTACTTTGAAGTAGGGTCTCATTAAGTTGAGGAGGACCTCAGTAAGTTGCTGAGGCTGTCAACCTTTGATCTTCTTGTCTCAGTCTCCCAAGTACTGGGATTACAGGCATGCACCACACCCGGCCGGACAGGCTCTTTACAATGGTCTAAAAGGCCATATGTGATCTGTGACTCTTCCCCCTTACCTCTCGGACCTCTCTGATCACCTTCCCCTTCATCGCCTCCCTTTCATGTGCTCCACATCAAATACTTTGCTGTTCTTTAAATATACCAGGCTTGCGCCGGTCACAGTGTATCTGCATGTACCAGGATTCCTGACTGGGAATCTCTCCTCAAGCTACAGCTGCCCTATTTACTCCTGAACATTTTTGTTATTTAATTTCCCATTGCAGCTGGGCAAGGGGGCGCACACCTGTAATCCCAGTACTTGGGAGGCTGAGACAGGAGGATCGCAGGTTGGAGGCCAGCCTTAGCAATTTAGCGAGACCCTGTTTCAAAAATTTAAAAGAGCTGGGGTATAAGCTCGGAGGCAGAATGCCTCTGGGCTCAATGTCCAGTACCAAATTAAAAAAAAAAAACAAAGAATTTCTTATTGCAGCCTTTACTGATTACCATATTTAGAATGATATCCTTTCTCTCATCACTCCTGACCTCCTCTCTTATTTTATCACATAGGACTTATTGCAAATGATTGTACAACCTATTTAATATGATTATTTCATCACTCTTCATCTCTAACCCCAGTAGGTAGAACAGTTCCTAGCATAAAGTGCTCCAAAATAGGGGAATAAAGTCTGTATTTCTTATAAGATTAAACCCAAGTGTCTTTATATATAACTATTATTATATATAAAATACCATAATTTTGTATAACTATCTCTATAAGATAGGAATTCTAAGGGGAAAATGGAATAATATAGAAATGAAACAAGATGAATATATAGCTATGAAAGTTTTTTTCCTCCTAGTAGCTATCAAGATTTGTCCCTGCTGGCTCTTGCTAATGAGAATGAATGATCTGCTGTGCACCGTCTGCTGTGTACCTGCCAAGTTGTGTCAGGAAGTAGGTGCTTCCGACAAATACTCATGTATTTGTTCTCCATTTAGCACATTGCATTTTGTGGATAATTTTGTTATCGAGTTTTGTTCCAGTCCTCAGTAGCCTATATTTCTTTACAGAAAATCACATAAGGCCATTGATACACTCATCCTGTCTTTCTAGGAGGTCTGATAGGTACTAATGTGCCCATTTCCATTGGCAAGGTCTGTTCTCACCAATGACCATCAGCTTCCCTAGGCCACTCTCTCCATAAACTTTGAGTGTTATTTATTTATCGTAGTGGATGACCCCTTCTGTTCACCATTGAACTCCACCTTGTATTATTTTTATCATTGTATTCTTACCATTTTCTCAGTATTAAAATTTTAATATATTTTAAAAATTATAGGCAGCAAAATTTACTCTATGACACATAATTTTTTTTTTTTAGTGGGAGAGGAGGTGCTGGGATTGAACCCAGGGACATTCTAACTTTGAACTACACCCATAGCCCCCCCTTTTTTTTGCTTTTATTCATTTATTTATATTTGGTACTAGGATTGAATCCAGGGGCCTTCTACCTCCGAGCTTGACCCTCAGCCATATTTTATTTTTTATCTTGAAACAAGGTCTCACTATGCTGCTAAGCCTTGAACCTGTGATCTATGATCTATAATATATTACAATTAAAAATGTGACCTGGGTGTGATGGCACACAATGTAACCCTTTTTAAAATTCTTATTTCAAAACAGGTCTCTTCAAGTTGCTGAGAGCTCACGAAGTTGCTGAGCTGGCTTCGAACTTATGATCTTCTTGATCTACTTGGGAGGTCTCAGCCTCCCAAGTACTTGGATTACAAGAGTGCACCACCACACCCGGCTGGCACATACTTCTGTGGCTTTTGGCAAACACCTAATGTCACGTACCTACCATTCCTATCATGATACAAAACCACCCCATCACCTTCAAATTTTCCTCATGTTCCCTTTTGTAGTCAAGCCCTCTACTCAGCCCTTCATTATTAAAAACATATATTATTTTTATATGTTTTTCTGACTAACCTGTACTTATTTATTTTAGCATTAAATATTTTAAAACCTAACTTTTTATTCTTGTTCCTTAAACCCTTCTTTTTGGTACTGGGGATTAAATCTAGGGGCATTTTACTTCTGAGCTACAACCCAACCCTTTTTTATTTTGAAATAGGGTTGTGCTAAGTTGCTTAGTCTGGCCTCAACCCCAGTGATTCTCCTGTCTCAGCCTCCCAAGTACTGGGATTACAAGTATGCACCACCAAGCCCAGATTTCATTCTTAATTCCTAATAATAATGATTAAAATTTATGTGTGCCTATTATGCATGTGCCCTAGTATGCATTTTAATAAATGTCTCTCATTTAGTACTTTACATGTAGTTTGCACTCATAGGTATCCTACAAATTTTATATGACTTATCTCAAGTACTTACTTTTCATCATTAAAATTTGTAATTTTAACTGCATTTTATCATTTTATGTTTATTTTTAGTATATGTTTTCCTTCAATGTAAACCAGTTTATGTCAATACATTCTACTTCATTATTTTACTTTTCTTTTAACTATTTTTGTTTGCTTAGAATTAATTTTACATTATTCTCGCTCCTAAAATTGAAAGAGAGAGTAGATGTTTAAGAGGTGTGGATATATAGTCATGTACTCTAAACAAGGACTTTTGACAGCTTACTCTTTTTTTTTTTTTTCGGTACCGGGGATTGAACGCAGGGGCTTTCTATCTCCGCGCTACACACCCAGCCCTATATTTTTATACTTTATTTTGAAACTGGGTCTCACGAAGTTGTGGAAGGCCTCACTAGGTAGAGAGAGAGAGAGACAGGTAGAGAGAGAGAGAGAGAGAGAGAGAATTGAGGCTGGCCGCCAACCCGGATCCTCCGGTCTCTGCCTCCCAAAGTACTGGGATTACAAGCGTGTGCCACCACACCCAGTGCCAGTTTACTCTTTTAATACCACAATGAAGCCGGGCGTGGTGGCGCACGCTTGTAATCCCAGTACTTTGGGAGGCAGAGACCGGAGGATCCAGGTTGGCGGCCAGCCTCAGTTCTCTCTCTCTCTCTCTCTCTCTCTCTCTCTCTCTCTCTCCCTAGTGAGGCCCTCCGCAACTTCATGAGACCCGGTTTCAAAATAAAGCATTAAAAAAAAAGGGCTGGGGGTTTAGCGTGGAGGTAGAACGCCCCTGGGTTCAATCCCCGGTACCGAAAAAAAAAATTAATACCACAATGAATACTAATTCTGGAAAAAAGTGTCTCTTAAACCTAAGTAGACCTAGGGATGAGGTAAGCTGGTAGACATAGGGATGAGGAACCCCATTTCTCTTATGTCCCCCAGTTTCTGACATTGACAACCTTACTCCTAGTGATAATAAAAGAAAACTGTAGTTCAAATAACATTATGCAGATATGCCATATTATCAACATCAATCTCAAAAATATGTATGGGGAGGGGGAGGGGATAGGGTAGGCACTGGAGGGAAACACTCCAAATGCTGTGTGTAAGTATGTTTCTATCACTGAGCCTCATTATGATGTATAATCATAATGTACCAATAAAAGTATATTAAAAGAAGAAGAGAAGATAAAGAAGGAGAAGGAGGAGGAGGAGGAGGAGAAGGAGGAGGAGGAGGAGGGGGGGGAGGAGGAGGAGATAACAGCAGGCATGGAGTTGTTTTCTCAGGGCCAGTAAACAACCTGACCTCATCTTATCAGTCACTAAAATCCACATCCTACAGTCTCTGCACATTTACAGACTGGCCTTGGTTCGCATGGATGGAACCTTGGGAGAAAAATAAAGGAATAAGCAAGGTATTTCTCAGGGAAAAGAGCCTGCATATGATGCCCCAAATTCAATCTTAAAAAATATCAAGATTATTCCATTCTGTGATTCTCTTTTCCTTAAGGATATTACAGAATCCCAATTCCAGATGACAGGGTGAAATCAGCCCTCTTTTAGTCCAATGGTGGTCACACATGGACTCCATCAAGTTCTTGATTTGACAAGAACCACCAGGAAGTTAAAATACATACCCAGGGTATCAGCTTGGCATGTGAACCAGAACACATCAAAAAATACAATGAAATTTGATCTTACTTAGAAACTCCTGACTTCTTGAATTAGAAGGAACGCCTAAGCCTGATTGTTAAAACAAATACGCCCTCCCTCCAATCCAATGTGCAATGTGTGCATGTATGATGTTGATACCCTGACATATATCAAAATGTATAATTACAATGCACCAATAAATGAACATAAAAATAAAAATAAAACAAAAAAAAAACAAAAACAAATACCCATGATGTGGTTTTCTGGGAGCAGCTGTGCAAGCAGGAGCCCATCAGTGTCTGGTTGACTTGTCTCCCTGGAGAGGTCAGGGACACCAGCTTCAGATTCCACCAAACCTCACTAGAGCCTGTATGTTTCTGCATCGATACATTTGATCACCTGCCTTACACTGAATAATTTCCAGACCCTTGGCCATTCAAATGCAAACCCTATTCTTTTTTTGAGTGAAAATATATTTTATTTATTTTTTATAATTTATTGGTACATTGTAATCATACATCTTGATGAGTTACAGAGAGTCAACAGAATGGGAGAAGATTTTTGCCAGCTACTCCTCTGATAGAGGATTAATATCTAAAATATACAGAGGACTCAAGACACTCACCACTATAAAAACAAATAACCCAATCAAAAAATGGGCAAGTGAACTAAATAGACACTTCACAAAAGAAGAAATACAAACGGCCAATAAATGTATGAAAAAATGTTCAACATCATTAGCAATCAGAGAGATGCAAATCACAACTACCCTGAGATTTCACATAACCCCAATTAGAATGGTGATCGTTAAAAACACAAATAACAACAAATGCTGGCGAGGATGTAGAGAAGTAGGAACTCTAATACACTGTTGGTGGGATTGCAAATTAGTGCAACCATTTTGGAAAATAGTGTGATGGATCCTCAGAAGAATGGGAATGAACCTACCATATGACCCAGCAATACCACTTCTGGGTATCTACCAAAAAGAATGGAAAGCAAACCCTACTCTGAATTTGGGGTGTGATGGTCTTAATCCTTGCCAAATTATGTACCAAAGGAATTCTTCAGGCTTGTTGTCTTCTAAATGTATCTGAAATCTACATTCTCAAAACCACAGACCTATTAGTTTGCTGCAGAACAAACAAAAATAGCACTATCACTTAAAAATATTGTACCAAGGTACTTTCTAGAAAACTAGAAAGCTAGCGCTTTTCTTTTGTGTGTATGTGTTGAGGGGGTATTGGAGATTCTACCCTTGAGCTAAACCCCCAGCCCTATTTTATTTTTAATTTTGAAACAGGGTATCACTAAGTTGCAGAGGGCTTTGCTAAGTTGCTGAGGCTGGCCATTAACCTACAATCCTCTTGTCTCAACTTCTCAAGTACTAGGATTACAGGTGTATGGCACCATGCCCTGCTTTAGGGCTTTCTCTTTATTTTTTAATATGAAGAAAAGGGTGCGATGTATTCCTTTATTTATTCAAAATGTAACAGAGTGATGGATATGTCTAGACATCATTTATCTATAATTGCTTTTTTATTTTTTCCTTTTTATCTCTTTTCTTTGTTTATGTTCATTTATTGGTGCATTGTAATTATACATTTTGATATTTGTCAGGGTATCAACATCATACATGCACACATTGCTCTTAGCCCTCCCTCCAATCCCACCCTATTCCCTCCCCCTTCCCTCCCTTTCATGCTCCGGATAGTGATTGAGTCTTATAAGTTTGTGTATGTACATCATGTGCTATAGTGTGTTTCCCTCCACCCCCCTCCCAACTCCCTCAGTTAGGT
>PVJS01057884.1:0-11931 GCA_004027185.1 Glis glis
TCCACATCCTCGCCAGCATTTGTTGTTGTTTGTGTTTTTAATGATTGCCATTCTAATTGGGGTTAGGTGAAATCTCAGGGTAGTTTTGATTTGCATCTCTCTGATTGCTAATGATGTTGAACATTTTTTCATACATTTATGGGCCATTTGTATTTCTTCTTCTGTGAAGTGTCTATTTAGTTCACTTGCCCATTTTTTTGATTGGGTTATTTGTTTTTTTAGTGGTGGTTTTTTTAAGTTCTCTGTATATTCTAGATATGAGTCCTCTATCAGAGGAGTAGCTGGCAAAAATCTTCTCCCATTCTGTCGGCTCTCTGTTGAGGTTCTTGATTGTTTCCTTTGCTGCACAAAAACTCTTTATTTTAATGCAATCCCACGTATTAATCCTCATTTTAGTTTCCTGTGCCTTTGGGGTCTTGTTGAGGAAGTCTTTACCTGTGCCTATGTGTTGAAGTGTTGGGCCTATGCCCTCTTCGAGTAGCTACAAGGTCTCTGGTCTGATTTCTAGGTCTTTGATCCATCTGGAGTTGACTCTAGTGCAGGTTGAGAAAGTGGGGTTTATTTCTATTTTTCTGCATATAGTTAGCCAGTTTTGCCAGCACCATTTGTTGAAGAGGCTATCCTTTTTCCATTGGGTGTTTTTAGCCCCTTTGTCAAAAATCAATTGGCTGTAGGTGTGTGGGTTTGTTTTTTATTTACACAGATATAGATGGAGGACCTGATGTCATAAATCTCCCATGCTTCATAAATTCATAGGGAAATGTGGGCCCATGAGTATGTGGCAGAGACTGCTAGTCATTGACCAAAATGTCTTTCTTCACCTTCCCTGGGACACAACTGAACTACCTTTTCCACCCTCTCTTTTGGCCATGAAACTGAGTTCTAGCTGATAGGAGAGAAGCAGAAATGATGTTGCTACTTCCAGTGTAGTTTGTAGCCTTGGAAGTTATTCACCTTGGTTCCTGAATAACTGAAGAGTTCCCCACTTTCATTTCCCAGACCTGCAACCACTCTGGACTGTCACATGAGCAAGAAACAACCTTCTGTTGTGTTGAGTCATAACCTGTTTGAGTCTACTTATTACTGCAGCTTAGCCGATTCTATCCTAACTAATATAGGTTAGGATTAACCAGAGTTCCTTCTTTCACACCTAAGAGTGTGCAAGTGCTGTGGTCTTGTTCCTAAGCACAGTGTTCATGCACAACTGTAGACCCCAAGCAGATGGTGGATGGGTTGGGGGAATAAAGATGAAGAGGGCAGCCTTTAAGGATTGTGGTCTTGTATATTTAGTGGTGATTTATTCACTGAATTGCACAGAGTAAATGTTGTTCTGCTCCACCATCAGTCGATCAGAGTTTGAGCTGCCCACTAGCCATGCATGTCTTCTCTGGTACAAAGAGGGAGTTGAAGAACAAGGTGCCAAGGTCCTTTCCAGTTCTAAGGGATGCATCTAAATTCCTGTGCGAGATTTAAGTGTAGCCCAAGAAAAGAGCAGGATTTTGTAGGCCTGACAGTCAGTTTGACCTTGGCTCCGGGTTGATAAGCATTCTCATCTACCTGAACTCATGCTGGGCTTGTTGCTAGGCATTTTGAGTATCATCTTTGGATATTACTGATGGAAGTCAAATTTAGACATTTCTCCAGCTCCCCACTTTAGTCAGACTATGTGATGAGGAATGAATAAGACCAAGGGTGTTCCCAAATTTAAATTTAATTTTTTTTATACTAGGGATAGAACCTAGGAGCATTCTACCTCCAAAATACACATCCAGACCTTTTTGTTTTTTATTTTGAATCAGTGTCTTGCTAAGTTGCTGAGGCTGGCCTCAAACCTGTAATCCTTCTGTCTCAGCTTCGTCAGTACTGGGATTACTACAGACTTGGGCCACCTTGCCCAGCAAGACGTTCCCAAATTCAGATAGAAGGAATACTAGTTCTGAGATGGTAATGAGTGTCATAAAAATGGGCTCTTGGACAAATAAATTTGGGAAATACTGGGTCAAACAGACATACCACCTCCCCCATGTTCACTCCTCGTGACATTCAACTGATATTTCCCACAAGAAATATTAATTACATGCATCCATTTTGTGAAATTTTTTTGCCTTTGGTGAAATTTTCTTGGGAAAGATAAAGTAAACCCCTTCTTACCTATCCTTATTACATATACCTCTTCTCCAAGGTCCCCCTTTTCCTGGCCCACCTGGAAGCTCTCTTTATCTGTCCTTTCTTTATTCATATCCAGCTTCTTCTTCATTGTCCAGAAAATTTTCAGGTTGACCCCCAACTTGCATAGTGCAGACAGTAAGACAAAAGCCCTACAGTTAGCTGACCCCACTCTTTACAGAGGACGTTCAGGAACAACCTGATATTTTTTAAGCAGGCCCCTTGTGCACACAGCACTACCTCCATCCTTAGTAGATTATTAATGTGGCTTTTTCTACCACGTATAGTTTTTTTTTCAGAGTATAGTTATATTAAACTGCATTTTTCATTGTCTGATGTAAAGTTTCTTTACTATAGGACTGCTCAGCACCTTAAATATGCTGATTTGAAATATAAATCTTCAGTGGAGAATATAGTCTGCAGTGCTCCTAAGTTTCTCAGGCCATGGGAACTAATGTTCTGGGAAAAACAGTTTGTGATATCTTAAGTATAAGTTAAGGTTCCTTTGCTTTGGACAAGGACAGGAGAAAAAGTGCTTCCATCCCTCCACCTGCCTTCCATCTTTGCTATAGAATCCTTCCACCATGGCCCCTCGCCAAGTCTTCCCTGGGCAGCTTCTCTTGACAGTTCAGGGTAGCTAGAGTTGTCCAGGTCTGCTGGCAGAACTCAGTACACATCCACCCAATCTAATCTCACCTCTGCTTAAGGCTGCCGATCACTACTCTGATGCAGCTCTAGTTGGTAGGATTATTTTTGTTGAATCTCAAATTATGCATAAGGCCAAGCAAATATTCTGTCCATTGTGCATGTACTTATGCAGAACTGTGGAAAAAAAATCAGGGCTATGCCAGAAAGTCTGGCGTGAGTGCTTGTCATGGTCATAGATCCCCACAGAAACCTTGCTCCAACTTTTCTCAGTCTCCGCTACCCTCAGCACCTCTCCTTCTTTCTTTAGTGCCAGCAGCAGTATTCTCTCCACTTCTGGGATAAAGTTTTTTTGTTATTGTTTTGGTGCCCGGGGTCCAACCCAGGGCCTTCCACATGCTAAGCACGCACTCTGCCACTGCGCTACATACCCAGCCAGGATGATGTCAAATTGATGGTCCCTCAGCTTTCTTCCTTCACATCAAAACATTCCAGTGCTTTCTAGAAACACTCACAGAGGAGCACCACCCAAAGTGTTGGGAGCAGGGTTTCAATTCCATTCATAGTTATTCAACTCCATAAATGAAGTGGCAACTAGTACCAATGACAACCAAGGTGTGGAGGGTGCTGGCAGAAGGCCTGTGTCCCCTCAAACACAGGAAGTCTCTTTCTTCATAAATCCTGCACCTTTGCTAAATTCTATGTCAGGTTGCAAGGTTAAGAAAAATGGAGGGAGGGGATAGAAGGAAATTAAGATGTTAAAAACGTTAGAAGGGCTGGATGCAGTGGCACATGACTGTAATCCCAGTACTTGGGAGGCTGAGACAGGAGGATCAAAGGTTTGAGGATAGCCTCAGCAAAGTAGTGAGACTCTTAGCAACCTAGTGAGATCCTACCTCAAACTAAAACAAAACAAAACAAAACAAAAACAAAAGATTGGGGGTGTAGTTCAAAGGTAGAATGCCCCTGAGTTCAATACCTAGTACCACACACACACACACACACACACACACACACACACACACAAACACATACTCGATGTTAGAGGGGCCAGGTATAGTGGCACATGCCTGGAATCTCAGTGCTTGGGAGGCTGAAACAGGAGGATTGAAGGTTTGAGGCCAGCCTCAGCAACTTAGTGACACCCTGTTTCAAGATTTAAAAAAAAATATAAAAGGGCTGGGGGTGTAGCTTGAAGGTAGAATGCCCCTGGGTTCAACCCCCAGTACCAAAGAGAGAGAGAGAGAGAGAGAGAGAGAGAGAGAGAGAGACTTCAAGCTCCAGATAATTTAATTCCCTCAATTTACTTATGCAAAAACTTCCTCTGTTAGAGGGGTGTTTTCCCTCTATAAATGGAACACCGAGCACGCCCTTGTGAGCTGAAGGATCTGCCAGGGAGACTGGAGCTTTAGAGAACTTGCAGCACCGTGGCCAGGCCTCTGCGGATGCACACAGATACCCTAGGTGTCCGTGTGTGCACACATTTTGTGCCAGGGTGGGTGGATGTGAAGGTGGGTGTGGAGTGTGCATCCGTGAGTCTGCAGGTATTTAAGGGTTGTAAAACAGTTTAAGCCAAAAGGCTTCATCTTCTATAGCATAGCAATAAAGTAAATGTCTGTGTGAATGCATTTATGTATTTAGGAATCCATCATAAGTAGCCTCCTCTGGCTTCAGAGAAACCTCTCATCACGAAGACTATTCACCTGATAAGTTGCCACCATCTAGAGAAAACAAAAACTGGGAGAAGTCTTTATGATTTTCACTGCACCAGGAGTGTGTGCTTTCGGGTTCATCAGTTTTATGCAAATAGGACTCGTGAGCCTGCCACAAATGATATTTTTTCCTGTTTTGCTACATGCCGGCAGTCCTGAGTCTTGATCTCATTACATCGTGGATACTCAAAACCATTGATTTGAAAACATCTATTGTGCGGTCTCAGAAATTGCTTGCAGGGAAAACTGCTACTGGAATAGCAATTTGCATGCAGTTGCTCCTCCTTCAGGACCTGGCTCTGAAGAGGGGACTGCTGGGGCTGCTCCTGGCTTCGGGTAGAGAATAGAGAGGGCTGCTTAGGCTCGTCCTCCATACCCCTTACTTTAGACTCGAGCTGGCCAGTTAGTAGTTGTTAGTAGAACTTTTCTCAAAAGACTCTCCTGGGCAGGATTTGGCATGCCCTTTTCTTTCTTGGACTGTCCTTCTGTCCCCCGTGAAGATTCTTCTAGCATCCTTACCTCTTCTGGTAGTCCTTCTGTGGCCCACCTCCCTACGCCCACCAGAGCTGGCTGCTTCCCTCTCTGTTTCCCCAGACACTTATTGTGAATGATGCTCGGTGGCTGTCGCGGTGTTAGGACAGGATGCTCAGAACTGGGGGCCCTCAGTCAGCAAGGTGTGGTCCCCTGACGTCTGTGGCGCCCGGCTTCCTACAAGACAAGCTTATAAGGACACCTGTGCAAATGGCAGGACACACGCAATCCCAGGGGGCTATTGAAGAACCCGATGGTGCTTCACAAGAGGGAGTGAGTGGGAGAGGAGAGGGTGAGGCAGGATCAGGGGAATCTCTCAGAGACCATGAAAAAGCGGAGTCTTGAAGGCCAGATGAGAGTTCCCCAGGCAGACACAGGAAAGTGTGTTTCAAACAACCATGGCAGCATCATTCTTTCAGGGTATATTTACTGAGCAACTATTATTTACCAAGCATTGCTCCAGGTCTGCTCCAGTGGAGCTTACCTTCTGATAAAGAAAGACAAATAATCACAAATTAAGAAAACAAATATGAGCCAGGCGTGGTGGCACACGCTTGTAATCCCAGTACTTGGGAGGCTGAGACAGGAGGATCATAGGTTCGCAGCCAGCCTCGACTACTTAGTGAGGCCCTCCGCAACTTAGCGAGACCCTGTTTCAAAATAAAGAATAAAAAATAGGGCTGGGGTGTAGCTCAGAGGGAGAATGCCCCTGAGTTCAATCACCAGTACCACAAAAAAAAGAAAATAAATAAATATGAAATAGTGTGCATAAAGATTCCAAGGCATAAAACAGAGTGATGTGTTTGGAAAACTGCAGAAGCTGTGGCTGGAGTGTATGAGGCAGCGAAGGTGGGGGACGGCTGGAAGGGGTGTTTCCTTACTTCCTACTGCATGTGCAGCTGTTACAGCTGATAATTCATAAGTGCTTAAGACCTCAGAAAATTGAGATCACAGCAGCCTTCTAATTTTGGAAAACTCCCCTGCTCGTTTTATTTAAGCCTCACTCCGTGGATCTCAGTTCTGGATTCCGAGAAGGATAATCTCACTTGAACTCTCCTCCTCAGGCACCCTTCCTACAATTAACTCAAGACTCAGCCTGCAGGCAGAAGACAGGTGTGACCGGGAGCCTGCCAGAGACTGACTGCCAAGGTCACCCCTGGCCTTCATTGCAGGTCTTATGGGGCAGGTGGATATCTGGGATTTAAGAACATCAGCTTTTGAGACTCCTGGGTTTCCTGTGTTCTCAGCGTGCGTGCTGGTCCTGACCTCAGCTCCATCTAGTTATCAGGAACAATTGGAAGATTGAAAGCAGCAGCACAGCAAGACCAGATTGGAAGAGCATAGCTCAGGTGGTAGTGCGGAGAGAGGGTAGAGGGCTGGGGGCCGGGGCGTGGTTGACAGGACGGAGCACTAGTTCTAATGACAAATGATGCTCGTCCAGTCGAAGGCAGTGGCAGAAGAGTTGGCAGGAAAATGACAGATTTGAGAGATCATTGGAAGGTAAAATGAACAGGATCTTGTGATTTTCTGAATTCAAAGGCTAAGAAAAGGGGGGTATCTAAGATAATTTCTAGGTTTGGACTTGAGTGACTGAGTAGGGTGGTAATGCTATTAACCAGTCAGGAAATCAAGGAGGAGGGCAGGTTGTGGATAGAGAAGGGCTTCGACAAGTTCACTGGGGTGTACATTGAGTTTAAAATTCTTATTGAGTATCCTGTAAGAATTTGGATATGGGGAGTCAAGGGAAATAATGTTGATGAACATCTCTATGTGCCAAGCACCAAGCTAGATGCTTAAATACATGTTCTCATTAAAAAACCTGAGAGGTAGATATTTCTCAGTTTATTTCACACACAAGAAAAGTGGGATTCATGGATGTTGAGTAATTTACCAAAGTTCACTAGCTAGAAATGCAAGGATGGGGAGGCTATAACACAGTTTCCTAGGATTTCATAATCTTGGAGTTAACCAGGTTTAACTTAGAGGTGAATATTCTTCAGTCATCAGATGTCATCATACCTTAGTGAGTTTTCCGTTTATGAGTCTTTTGTCCAATAGATAATAAGCTCCTGGAAACCAAGGATCAGATTGTATTCTTCTTTGCATAATCGAGCGGCAATAGACCATGTGTGAATGATCTTGGGCAACCTTGAAAACTTGGAGAAGTTTGCTTTCCCTGCCTGGTTCTTGTGTCTCTTTCACCATGCAGCCGGCATCCTGACATCCTCTCTTCTTAGCCAGACTCTGTTCTAATTGAGTCAACTCAATCTGTGCTAGTGTTGTTAAGCTTTACTTTGTGCACTGCTTTTCAGGGCTTGTGGCTTTGAAGGCCCTGTATTACTCTCCTAGGGATGCTCTAAAAAATTACTGTATATTTGGTGGCTTAAAACAACAGATTTATTTCCCCACCCTCCTGGAGGTCAGTAATCTGAAAGCAAGGTGTCAGTAGGGCTATTTTCTTCTGGAGGCTCTGAGGGAGCATCCATTCCATGCCACTTAGATCCTGGTGGCTAATAGCATTCCTTGGCTTGTAGATGCAGCCCAGACTCTTTGTTTTCACACGATTTTCCTTCTTTATCCCTGAGTCGCAAATTTCCCTCTCTCCTTCTTATAAGAACACCACTCATTGTATTTAGGACCCACTTTAAATTCAGAACAATCCCATCTCAAGATCCTTAACTTAGTCATATCTACAAAGGCCCTTATTCCAAATAAGGTTATATTCTGAGGTTCTTGGTAGACATATCTTTTAGAAGGTACAAGTCAATCCACTATAGGCTCACGACAACTTACTGAGATGTAGAGTCCCAGACTTCTCTTGTTTTGCAAGTGAGAAACTGAGTTGTAGAAAGGATGAAGAATATACCCAGAATCCCTCTAAAGCACAGTTGAGCCAGGATCTAAATCCATCCCATCAATCTCCTAGGACTTGCTCTAACCTCTTTACTCTTCTACCTTCACATGTAAATCTGAATGTTCTACTGTATTTGGCTCGAGCTCCTCCATCTACTTTCCTCTACTAGTCCAAGTGCATTTAAAGGACAGTCTTCAAGAGTTGGTGCCTTCCCTTTCGTTGTTGGCTCAGGAGAATGTGTCCTCCCCAAATAGAAGGTGTTGGGGCAGGGGAGCAGGCCAAGGAAGAAGGAAGGAAGGAAGGAAGGAAGGAAGGAAGGAAAGAAGGAAGGAAAGGTGAGAGGGCAGGGGAAGCTTGTGGCTCTACTTAAATTATGGCGAGGAGACAGGCACCAGTTTGGCCCACAAATCATGGCAGCCCTATGTAGAACATTCTGGCAGCTGTAGATGGCCTGCACTCAGTCTGCAGGTTGCTGGGCCCAATTTGCCAATAGATGAGCATGACTCCTCATGGATAAAAACTGGGAGAGTATTCCTCTCTTAATCTCAAGGAAACCATTGCATCTCATAAATGGCTCCTCATCCAGCTCCCAAATCTTTCTCCTGTGATATTGCTGAGCATCCACGGTATGAAGAGCTCCTGTGTAGAATCCTGCACAGCCCACCAAGCAACACGCAATGCTCTGACCCCTTCCGTGTGCCCTGTCACACTGGAAGGCCAAATAGCCATGTGAACTTCACTTTGCACACTGGTACTGCAACACCGAACTGCAGCTGGGAGCTGAAAGCAATTTCTCTCACCATCCAAGGCTCGCCATTATATTACATCTTTAAATGTCCTGCATCTGAGCCCAGCAACAATCTTTTAAAGCTATTTGGGATTGAGTAGGTCATGCAAAGGTTATGGTGTGGAGAGAAATTTGGAATTTTCTATCACAGCTCGCCTGGCTTATTCATATTACTCTGTCTCTGGCTTATTGGCTTGTTTCCTCCAATTCTTGAATCCCAGGTTTAGGACCATTCTGAGGATGACAGGTGTGATTATTTAGGTACATAGTCTTACAGTTGTAGATTAAATGCTGATGTAGAAAACCTTTGAAAAACAGTTGTGTAAAAACAGTGTTTATAGGATGTTATTTTTTTAGAAGAAAGGGAGAGATCACTATATGTATGTTTGCTTAAATTTTCAAAAAAGAAACAATGTTAGAATAAATAAATAAACAACAACAACAACAAAAACAAACCCCTAAGAAAAATTACTCCTTCTAAGGGAGAGAGGGAATAAGATGAAATAGAGCTAGAAATTTGACTTTTATGAATGTTTCTAATCATACAGTTTTGGCTTTAAACAATATATATGTTTCAGATTTAAAAAACTTTAAGGAAATTACTAAAACAGCAAAAACAATAAAAGAAATTAACCTAACTCTAGGTCAAATTGGTGGCTAATTACACAGAGAATTATTCAAGCAGGGTGACTCCCCTCGGTTTGACTGGACTTTCCAGGTTTTAGCCTTGATCTGGGTAAACCTCTCAATCCAGAGCAAACCAGAGGAGTTAGCCCTCCTAACACACGATTACAGACTCCACATTTTGACTACACAACCCCAGTGAGATGTATTCAGAGGACAAATAATGACTACAAGGAATATTTAGCCACATTCAACAACATGTAGTAGACAGTGTTTTATTGGGGTGTTATTATTTTGAAACCATTCTAGAAGACCTATTGTATAAATATAGTGTAAGACAAATAAATGAGTAATTATGTTAAGGTGCTTAGGAACCAAGGCTTCAACATATTAGGGGAAAAAAGATAAAACCAAAGAAGGGATGGAAACCTTGTACATACTAGCATGAACTCATGATTTAAGAGGGCGTATGTCCTTCTCTTGCCCCCTGAAAAGCCTGGAATTAAGATGACCCAGGAGCCATGAACACCTCTAGTTCTTAGATTGCAGCCTCTAAATACCTATTCCCCATTAAAAGGACTCACAGCTTTTCAGAGAAATGGCTTATTTTAGATCTGGTGCGAGAAATATACAAGATGAACCTGGACTATCTTATTGTTCCTGAAGCAAGGAAGCAATCAAAGACTGACAAGTCGTGACAAAAAGACACTGGATTCATCTTGAAGGGGCTTACACTGGCCCGAGACAGGCAATTTGAGCATCAAAAGAAATAATGACTGTCATGGATTGAAAACATTAAATATATAAAAATTACAAGCTCATATGAAGCAAACAATCAAAAACAAATTTCTCTGGTAACTCCCTAGGTCAACAAATCATTACTTTGAAGATAAAGGTATAAAATCAACAATCTTTTTTATGCTTTTCCTGTATAACCTTCAGTTCAGGGCAATCAAATAGCTGATGAGAAAAAAAAGTCCTTTTTTTTTTTTACAAAGAAGAATTAGAGCTACTAAATTCAGAAGGAATAATTGAATTAGAAAATCATTATTTTGGAATCTTTAATAATGGATCTAGTCAATAATCATTCATTGGTGGATACCGAAACCATAGACTAAAAAGTTAATAGGAAACTTTATCTTGGGTGAATCAGGCTAGTATCACCTGATCAATTGTGTGTGTGTGTGTGTGTGTGTGTGTGCGTGATGCTGGGGATTGAACCCAGGGGCATTCTACCTTTGAGCTACACCCTGGCCCTTTTTATTTATTATTTTGAAACATGGTTTCCCTAAGTTGTTGCTGAGGGTCTTGCTAAGTTGCTCAGGCTGGCCTTGAACGTGTGATCCTCCTGTCTCAGCCTCCTGAGTACTGGAATTATAGGTGACATGTGCCTCTATGCCTGACTTTGATCAATTATTATTTTAAAAAATTGAAATAAATGCAATAGACAGAAAAGTTGCAAATGCAATATAATAACTTTTTTTTTGCTCCTGAAGAGTAATTTGCCTCTATGACTGCTCCACCACTCTAAACACTTTATTTTGCATTTCTTACAAACAAGAACATAATTCTATTAAGCTATACTACAGCCATCTAAATCAGGATATTAGCATTTCTAAATTACCATTAAGAACTGAGAAGGGTTTGACTTTTTCCCTACTTGCAAGCCAGCAAGTTAGCCTATTGAAGTTTTATAGATGCTGGCAGAAGTCAAGAGACTCTTGGGTCAGAGACAAAGGACCATTATGCATTGCATAGCAATAGGCATAAATACAATATCCGTGTCGGTTCCAGTCTTAGTTCATTTTCTGTTGATAGAACACCTGAGACTGGGAATTTAGTAAGGAAAGTTCTGAAGTCTGGGAGGTCCAAGGGCTTGGTGCTTCCTGCTGCTGCAACTCCTGAAGGAACACGGAAGGCCAAAGGGGCATGTGCAGAAGAGGTAAAACCCAAGGGTGGCCTTACTTTATAACAACCTACCCTCACAGGACAGGCATTAATCTCTCTTGATTACATAGTCCCCTCTTAAAAGCCTCACCACCTCTCAACACAGTTACACTAGGTTTTAAATTTCAACATGAGTTTGGGAGGAGAAACAATATTCAAATCACAGCAGTTCCCCTGGCCTCCAATTCCCACGGGGAAAACAGGGCTAGGCTCAGGTCTTCACACACATGGTAGGCTGCCTTAAGGGGGGGGTAAGCTTAGGGAATCCATGTTTTGTAGTGGGCAGTAGACCTACCAGCACTTTGCTCTGGATGGGGGGGGGAGGGAGGGAGAGAGAGAGAGAGAGAGAGAGAGAGAGATTATCTCTATCTTCTAAGGCTGGGAGCCAACTTGCTTTTGCTCCAGGTGGAGACACTATCTCTGTCTTCTGAGGCGGTTTGCTAGCCAAACATTCTTGGAAAGCTAGTCTGGAACAAAAGGCAGAGAGCACAGTTTGGAAAATGTGCATACATGTATGAAACCCATAGCTAACTGTTTTCCAATACTGCAGCATTGGTAGCAGTTTTTTTTTTTTTTTTTTTTTTTTTGCAGTACCAGGGAATTTCAATACATTCCGCGCTACACCCCCGGCCCTATTTTTTTATACTTTATTTTTTTATTTATTT
>PVJS01057885.1:0-11925 GCA_004027185.1 Glis glis
ATTTTGAAACCGGGTCTCACGAAGTTGCAGAGGGCCTCACTAAGTAGAGAGAGAGAGAGAGAGAGAGTGCGAGCGAGCTGAGGCTGGCCGCGAACCCGGATCCTCCGGTCTCTGCCTCCCAAAGTACTGGGGTTACAAGCGTGCGCCACCACGCCCGGCTCCTCAATAGCTTTTGATGAGGCCCCAGGCCCTGCTGTTGCACTAAGGGTGGGGGCTTAGCTTCTGTTCAGTGTTTTTCCCTATACCCTCTACCCCCTTTCCTCCCATGGAGGAAGAGGCATTCTATTTTTGCAAAGTGCTGATTGTCAGAAAGTTCTTTATGCTGAACCAAACTTCTGCACTTTGGTTGCAGTGCTGCCTTCTAGTGTGTAAATGTCTTAGGGCCACCATAACAAATTCCCACAGACTCAGTGGCTTAAACAACAGGAATTATTTTCCCAGAGTTCTGGAGGCTAGAAGTCCTGGATCAAGGTGACATCAGGGTTGATTTCTGAGCCCTCTTGTCTTGGCTTATAAGATGGTAGTCTTCTTATGTTTTTACTCAGTCTTCCCTCTGTAACTGTGTCCAGATTTGTTCTTATAAAGACAGCAGTCATATTGGATCAGGACCTGTTTTAACCTGATTACATCTTCAAAGACTTAATCTCCAAATAGTCACATCTGAGGTATTGGGGATTGAATCTAGGGGGCATTCTACCTCTGAGCTACACCCCCAGCCCTATTTTTTATTCATTATTTTGAAACAGCCTCACTAAGTTGTGGAGGGCCTCACTAAGTAGCTGAGGCTGGCCTTGAACCTGCAATCCTCCTGTCTCAGCCTCCCAAGTACTGGGATTACAAGCATGTGCCACCACACCTGGCTTATTTTTTATTTTGAAACAGGGTCTCACTAAGTTGCTGAGGGTCTCAATAAGTACCCGAGGCTGCCCTTGAACCTGCGATCCTCCTATCTCAGCCTCCCAAGTACTAGGATTACAGGCCTGTGCCACCATGCCTGGCACTTTGTGCTTATTTAATCAGGGTGTCCTGTTGTGTTTTAGAGACCCAAGTAAAGTAGAAATGGCAACTTTGAGCATAATCCCTGTACTTGGGAGGCTGAGACAGGAGGATCGCAAGTTTGAGGCCAGTCCCAGCAATTTAACAAGGCCCACAGCAACTTAGTGAAATCCTGTTTCAAAATAAAAAAATAGAGCCGAGTGTGGTGGCACATCCTGTAATCCCAGTACTTGGGAGGCTGAGACAGGAGGATTACAGGTTAGCCACCAGCCTCAGCTCCTTAGTGAGGCCCTCTGCAACTTACTGAGACCCTGTTTCAAAATAAAGAATAAAATAGGACTGGGGGTGTATCTTAGAGGTAGAATGCCCTTGGATTCAATCCCCAGTACCACACACCCACACAAAAAATAAAATAAAAGTAAAAAATAAAAAATAGGGCTGGGGGTGTAGCTCAGAGGCAGAATGCCCCTGGGTTCAATCCCTAGTACACCTCCTGATGCCCCTCCCCTAAGAAATGACAACTTTGGGGTTATTCTGGCTGCTTTCCTGGTTCATTTTTCCTTTTGTTCAGTGCTGAGGATTGAACTCACATCTACGCACACACGTGCTATGTGAGAGCCCCACCACTGAGCTCTATCCCCAGCCTCTGCTTTCCTTTTTGCTGTTGAATTGTGCAGCTTCCCACGAAGAGCTCCTTTAGTGTTGATCTCTCTTCTGCTAACTTGTGGTTTGTAAATCCTGATTGATAGTTTTGACAGCCTTTTTCTCCTTCCTGTAGTCTCTTTAGATGCAGTGTGATACTCTTAGAGTTCCTTTCTTTGAAGATGCTTTGACTATACCGCCCAGGATTTCCAAATTGTAGCCCTTCGATCCCCAGAGCCCTGGCCCCACACAGCTGTTAGGTCCCCTCTGTTTTAGAGGCCCAACAACATTAAAAACATCAACTATTTATAGCATACTTTTCAGTGTCAGTAAATTATAGGCTGCCCTTGCCAGTGGGATGGGGCAAACACTGATCTGCCTGCAGCTCTGTGATTGCCTAGCAGCATCAACCAGGTGGCAGGAGCTGAGCCCCACCTGAGTGCTTCTGGGGCCTCACCTGGTACTTACAGGTTGCGAAGGCCTGCTGGGATGCCGTAGGATTTCTAGTTACACTCCATGTCCTTTGTGATAGAATGGTTAGGGATTAAAATAAAAAAAGGTAAAAAAAAAAAAAGACACCAAGGTATGTGGTGTGCTCTCGTGAGAATCCTGCGCTGATTTCACTGACAGCTGCCCAGGTGGCTGTGTTTTTAGCAGTCTGTGCACAGAAGTTTAAGATTTAAGTCACTAGTGAACTAGGGACTATCTTGTGCAGTGCCCATTTAATCTTCCCTGGAAGGACCCTTTAAATTTCAGCAATGTAACTGAAGAACGTTGACTCTAAATTTGGGTAGATGTAATCTGCAGGGTAACAAATTTTAAGTGTATGCAAAAGCTCTTAAAAAGGCCTAGTAAGGTCTTTCTAGGTCTAGGTCTTTTCCCTCAGCTGCCCCTGTGAAGAGATTTCCTGGCCTGACCATGCTTGGTGAGGGGCAGCCCCCTCTAAAGGGCTCTGTTTAGAAGGGGCTTGGGTGCTGGAATACTGCTGACGCCATACTCTCCTTGGCTACCATACCAGGTTGGACTTGGGGTAGGTTTTGTCGTGGTATCTTTTGAGCTCTGCAGTTCTTTGCATGGTTTAGGGAGGGCTGGAGCAGCAGAAGAGGCCTGTTAGCTGGAGTTTCCACTGAAGTGCTAACTGCTGGATTCTTTGACCCTCCAGCCTATGAGGGTATTTATAACTAGCTGTTTGCGTGCTTAGAGGAACTGAGGCCCCGCTTTTTTGTAGTGGTTTCAGAGCCGTGCCCTTGGTATGGCCTGAAAAGGCAGGCCTGGGGAAGTGTGGGGACTCATGCCCAGCTCCCCACGACCTTGTTCTCCTGCTCCCTGCCTTGCCAGGCCAGGCCAGTGGCTCTTTCAGGGTTAATTTCTCTGCTTTGGAAGCAGCTGGCCAGTTTACACTCCTCCCTGGGCTGTACAAAAATACTTCCTTTGAAGTGTTAGGAGAAGCGGTGAAGGGTAAAACCTGGTGAAGAATGAAATCTGGAGTGGGGCTTGAATGCACTTCTTTTCCAGGGAGTTTGCTGCATGATGAGGCCCTAGCCTTCATCCTAACCTACCAGGCTGGGTGGTTTTTCTCACGTAGTTTACAGCTTTGAGCCCAGTTGCAGCTGGCTGTGTGTGTGTGTGTGTGTTTGTGTGTTTGTGTGTTTGTGTGTAGTCTCCACAAAAGGAGTATTTCTCAAGGAGAAAGAGGGTTAGAATGCAGCTACCAGGAATCCCTTTGAAGGCATTTCTCCCTGGGGCTGCTCCCAGTGGGGGTGGTATCCTGGAGTATGTGTGAAGTCCCAAAGCAGCCCGCCCTGTTCTTGTTCCCAACTGGGGCAGAAAAGCAGGACAAAGCCCACCAATCCAAGTGAGCAGTGGGCTCCCAGTCAGTAGGTCTGGTTTCTCCCAACCTTGGGTTCTGCGTTGGTAAGGTAGGGCTGGCAGCCTCCGCCACGAGGGTGTTAAGGACCCATGGAAATACAGGGGTGGGAGCACCTTGAGAACATACGAGACACTTCTGTAGCGTAGTGCCTGCTGTTGACCAGAAATGGCATTTAGGATAAAGGGGCCAAAGAGAAGAATGCCAGAGCAGAAATGAGACGGAACAAAGCTTGAATGTCTTCTTAATCCTTGAGTATTTGCAGCCGAGGAGGGGTTGGAGAGATGGGAGGAGAGGCAGCTGTTAGATTCTAGAGAAGAATGCCAACCTGTTTCTCTCCACAGATGGGGCCACACAAGTCCTTTCTGAACTGGGGTTTGCAGTCCCTTCTTCCTTGGGAAATGCCCTCATGGATTTCTTTTATCATACTGCTTCTGTCTCTCTTAGACAAGGGGTGAGGTCCACAGGTTTAAAAATAGTACCATGTGGCTAACATTTTTTTTTAACTCATTGTGTGTGTGTTTGTGTGTGTGTGTGTGGTTCTGGGGATGGAACCCAGGGGCCTTCTACCTCCAGGCTACACCCTCAGCCCCTGTTTTATTTTTTTATGGTACAGGGGATTGAACCCAGGGGCATTCTACCTCCAAGCTACACCCCTAGACTGATTTTATTTCTTATTTTGAAATAGTCTTGCTAAGTTTTTGAGAACCTCACTGAATTGCTGGGGCTGGCTTCAAACCTATGATTCTCCCGTTTCAGCCTACCAAGTACTGGGATTATAGGCGTGCGCCACCATACCTGGCTCCTATTTTATTTTTTATTCAGAAACAGGGTCTTGCCAAGTTGCTGAGTGACTCGCTAAATTGCTGAGGCTGGCCTTGAACCTGTGATCCTCCTGTCTCAGTCTCCAAGTACTGGGATTACAGGCATGCCCAGGCGGCTAACATTTATTGCTGCCTTTCGTCAGGCCTTATGTAAGGCCCCAAATTGAATGGTCTCATTTAGTCCTCATAATAGCCCTGTGCTGTTAACTGTTCTCCCCATTTTATACATGAGGAAACTGAGGCTGGAAGAAGTGAAATGACTTACCAAAGGTTTTATTACCTACTGTACAAGTGTGGAAATACAGACCCAAAGTGACTTTAGTTCCTCCCTCCCTCCCATTATTTCTTTTTTGCAGTACTGGGGATTGAACCCGGGATCATTCTACCTCCAAGCTACACCCCCAGCCCTATTTTTAATTCTTTATTTTGAAACAGGGTCTCGATAAGTTGTGGAGGGCCTCACTAAGTAGCTGAGGCTGGCCGCGAACCCAGATCCTCCTGTTTCAGCCTCCCAAGTACTGAGATTATAAGCATGTGCTACCATGCCTCGCTTTCTTGATTTTTCTTTTTTTTTTTTTGTACTAGGGATTGAACCCAAGGGTGTTCTACCTCTGAGCTACACCCCTAGCCCTTTTTACTTTTTGTTTTGAAACAAGGTCTCCCTAGGTTGCTGAGAGTCTCGCTAAGTTGCTGAGGCTGACCTCAAACCTGCAATCCTCCTGTGTCAACCTCCTAAGTATTGGAATTACAGGTGTGCACCACCATGCCGGCCTCCCTTACTCTTCATAGACAGAAGTGACAATGTAACTGGGTGTGGTGGTGCATGCTTGTAATTCCAGTACTTGGGAGAATGAGACAGGAGAATTGTGGGTTCAAAGCCAGCCTCATCAACAATAGCGAAGCTCTCAGCAATTTAGCGAGACCCTGTTTCCAAGTAAAAAATAAAATAGGGCTGGGGGTGTAGCTCAGAGGTAGAATGCCCCTGGGTTCAATCACCTGCTCCCACCCCTCCCAAAAAAAGTGATGTGATGAAGGGTGAGATTTAATTCTGTGCCCCAAATCTGGTTAGGGGCTGTTTTTAGGGAAACAAAGTGGAACATTGAACTCTGTTCATGCAGGCAGTTTTGATCCATGTTATGTTCATTGGTTGACTCTTATTGATCAGTTACATTTGAATAAACATAAGTACTTTTTGCCTTGTAGTTTCTGAAAAAGAACTTTTCTAATGACTAATTCTAATGACTCTGTTGCCGTTATAACACGAATGCTTTTTCTCTGTCTCCTTGAAAAGGAGGGAAGATGGTTGCCCAGCTTTGTGGTGGAGACTTTCGTACAGTTGAAGATCTTGGTGTTGGGGATGGCAAGTAGCTGCACCTCTAGGAATCCTTAGTTGTAGGCTTTGGTCTTTCCTTAGCCTAGAACCAGAGTTGGCCATTTCTTCAAGGGGCTTGAATCCTGTTTATGATTCTCTTCAGCTCACAGGGGTAAACTGAGTCCTGGGAAATTTTGAGTTATTTGCCCCCAGTCATACATGGGGCCAGACCCAGGGCCAGCCTGGCAGGTTCCCAGTCCACTGGCCACATGCCTGTCCTTTTCACCTGAATTTCAAACAGGAGGGAAGATGAAAGGAATAGAAATGACAAGTCAGAGGAGTAGGAGGGCTCTCATTTGCAAACAGTTTCTTTTGATCTTCACCCCTTTGTTTAAAAAAAAAAAGCCACACACACAAAACCACAACGGGCAGCCTGAGCACATGGTTCCCTCTCGTTCATTGAGGGGCAGTCATTTCTCTTTTAAGTGGAAGCCCCCAGCCCCAGTGGTCTGTTCACTTAGGCCCCACACCCCTCTGCCTCTGCTACTCGGCTGCCAGATGTCATGCTCTTCACAGACTTTCAGAGCTTTTTACTGTTTATGGGGTGGAGTCTAAAGCCTGCCTTACCTTGATATTCTAAAGCCCGTGGCATTTTGCTCCCATTCTGTCTTTGCAATTGGGTATCCTGCAGAACCACTCACCTCCAGCCAAATGGTTCCTTTGTCTTGTATTTGCATTTTTGCCTACATTCTGCCTTTTTTTTTTTTAACTAGAGTCTGAACCCAGGGGCACCTCTGAGCTATATCCCCAGACCTTTTTATTTTGAAACAGGGTCACACTAGGTTTCTGAGAGTCTCGTAAGTTGCCAAGGCTGGCCTCTATCTAGCCTGCGATTCTCCTGTCCCAGTCTCCCCAGTACTAGGATTACAGGTGTGCATCACCATGCCCAGCTTCCGCCTATCTTTCAAGGCTATTGCCTTCTGAAAGCTCTCCTATACCACTGTAGCACCCAGTTGTCTGCTGCCTCTGAACTTGAAACAACCCGATCGGGCCACTCATTTGGTACCTAATAATATGTTATTTTGTGTCATTTAATGTATAGGTGTGTCTGTCTCCCCGGCTGGACTGCAAGCTCACTGAGGCCCGTGGCATGCCTTCTGAGCTAGCTGCCCTGTGGTTGCTTGTGGCATTGCGGAGGGCCTAGATGGGATGCTGTACAAAGATCTGGGACTGAAATGCTGTTGTTTTTTGTTAATTAGAATGAAAAACTTGATAAATGGGTTTCTGGAAAAAAGAGGGGGGATAAAATATTCAACTAGAGAGGTTTTCACGGGATTTGTGCTATGCTAGAATTAATACTCAATAAATCAAGGAATTTGTTTGTATAATTTTTTTTTTTTGCAGTACCGGGGATTGAACCCAGGGGTGTTCTACCTCCGAGCTACACCCCTGGCCCTATTTTTTATCCTTTATTTTGAAACCGGGTCTCACGAAGTCACGGAGGGCCTCACTAAGTAGCTGAGGCTGGCCACAAACCTGGATCCTCTGGTCTCTGCCTCCCAAGTACTGGGATTACAAGCATGCGCCACCACGCCCGGCTTGTATTATTTTTTATATGTGTGATTTTACTGGCCAACGATCTATAGTAGGAATTTTGACCTAGAGCCCTTAAATATGAAAGCTAATAAATAACATGCCCTTTTATATTTGCTATTGATATTTAGCAGGCTAGTTACCCTTTTACATCAGTGTTCTTATAACTTCTCCCCTAACCCATTACTTGATCTCTACTCATAGTTATAACTATGTTCTTTTAAAAATATTTTGAGTTGATTTTAGCTGTTACAGTAATATGTTTTGTTTTCTTGACCCTTTTCTGTAGTTTGTGGTGTGCTGTTGATTCTAAGGGGATCTCTAGGTAGTTGGATTTTTAAATTTCACTGGAATTTTAAATCTGACCTCCCCAAGGTGGATCCACCTGTATGGGAAGGGTTTGTTTTCCCTTCTCTGTCCCCTCCCAGTCCTTTCCCTGCCTGCCTTCTGGCCTCCTATGAAGTTCAGTCCTGGCCCATGCCCCTTTCCCAGTTAACTCTTTTGTGCCTGATGTGTATGTGGTGTGTCCAGTTCCAGTTGCAGGTGGAATCACACTTGTATCCCTTCTCCTTTTCGGCATTTCCCCCTTTTGTACTCCTGAGTTAGAAGAGGTGCTGGCATTAAGAGTTAGCATTAATAGCTCTCCTTTTTTGTGGGAGGGGAAGTTATTGGGGATTGAGCCCAGGGGCATTTCTACCTCCAAGCTACATCCCCAGCTCTATTTTATTTTTTATTTTGAAATGGTCTCACTAAGTTGCTGAGGCTGTGGCCTTGAACCTGCAATCCTCCTGTCTCACCCTCCTAAGTACTGGGATTATAGGTGTACACCACCATGCCTGGACAATAGCTCTCCGTTTTATTTGTATTTTTGTGGTACCTGGGGATTGAACCCAGAGACATGCTACCTTTGAGCTATACCCCCAGCCCGATTTTATTTCTGATTTGGAAACCGGGTCTTGCTAGGTTGATGAGAGTCTCATTACTTGTTGAGGCTGTCCTTGAACCCGTGATCCTTTTGTCTCAGCCTCCCAAGTACTGGGATTACAGGCATGCGCCACCACACCCGGTTTAGCTCTCCATTTTTAAAATGCAGAAACAGGTTTGGAGGGGTTAGGTGACTTACCTAAGGCCATACATTGAATAAGAAGCAATATTGGCCTTGTGACACATCCCAGAGATATGCCATGTCCGTTGGTGGCCCTACATGGTGATGTTGAGAGTACAGTGGTTTTTCAAGGGCCTGTAGCTCTTGGAGGAAAGGAGTTGTCCAAATGAAGTAACCTGGAACGCTTACTCCAGCGGCCCTTTCCAATTCGATTTCCATAAGTAATGGATTGGGTTTTTGTTTTGCTGTACTGGGGATTGAACCCAGGACCTGGCACATATAAGGTGAGGCAAGCACTCCACCATTGAGCTACATCCCCAGCCTTTTTTATTTTGAGACAGCGTCTTGTCAGGTTGCCAGCGCTGGTCTCAAACTTGAGATCCTCCTCTCTCAGCCTCCCATGCGGCTGGGATTATACGAGTACACCATTGTGTAATGGATTTTGAGAGCAGGTTCTGATGTTTCCTCAGTTCTGGTGTATTTGTGGATGTTTTTCCAGAGAGATGGACTCTATTTCCCAAAAGTGTCCAAGAGCCCCTGAAGGGGTGACACTAATGCCCTTTTTTCTCCCTTGCAGGGATTGTGCAGGAAAAGCAGGGCTGGCAGCTCCAGTGACTGTCCTGGGGACACAGTAGGGAAGTCAGATGTAATCTACTATCACCTCCATCGAGTTTCAGACTTCTTTTTCCTTTGGAAACTAAGAGTCTGTGAGGGATAAAAATAGCAAATAGGGTTAGAGGTTAGTTTCTCTTTCAAGCTCTTGTTTAGAAATGTGCACTCAAGAACATAGAAAGGTGTAGCGCAGTGCATCTCCACATGCACACCTGCTCTCTCCCCTTTAGCAATTTTCAGTGCCTGGTCCCATCTCATCTACCCCTGAAACAAAATCAGCTGTATCATTTTTTTCTGTAAATATTTCAATATCTCTAAAGATAAAGATACTTTTAAAAATGATAATTGCAAGGCTAGCCCCATAAGCGGTAACTGTTAAGTTAGTGATGTCTCCTGTGAAGGAGACACCCCCGCACTAGGTAAGACACGGCGGGGCGCTGGGTGGCGGTGCCCTGGCGGCGGGTCTGGGGGCCGGTCCGGGTGGGGACAGAGCCGGCGAGGCGGTTCTGCGCTGGCCGGGAGATCGCGATCTTGGATCCGTGTGGGCGCTGTGGATGGTATCGGCTTTGCCGGGGCGGGAACCACAAGATCAAAGGCGCCGCGCACTGGGGCGCTTCAAAGCCGTCAGAGCAGCCCGGGTTGATGCCCAGAACGAGAGCGCTCTGCTGATGTAATCGTAGCCAGTGAGACAGGTTCTTTTTATTTTCTTCTTTTCTTTTTTTAAAATTTAAACAAAGACACCCCTTGTTTGTTTAGTGAGGTGAAGCGTGTGGCACGGAGGGCGCGCGGCATCCGGAGGGCTCCGCCTGGCTTGGTGGGTCCATGGTGGGGCAGGAATGCTGCACGTGGCTAGTTTTCAGGCGGGTGTGCAGATTTTCCACAAACGACAACCTGTTTCTGCTAAGAACTTTTTCCCCTCCCTTTCTTAGAGTGGTCAGGTTTGTTCCCAAGTGACATTCTTGGGATTTGAAAGTGTAATCCCCTGGTGGAAGCACACGGAACACAACTGGGGAACCAGGCGGGGACTCAGATCAGAAAGGAGCTCGTCTGCGGGCTGCCTTCAGTCAGCCTGCCTCTGGCTGGCTAGGACGGGAACTCCTCTGTCCCTTTCCCAGAGGTGTGAGGGGCTTGCCAGAGGCTGGCAGGCAGAGCCATCCTGTGGGGGCAGGGCCCAGGAATATGGCTGAAAACCAGGATCTCCACCCTCCCCAGCCTGAATATCCTCCCACCTCTCTGAAAACCACATTCATGGTGGCCAATCTAATGGGTGTTCTGGCTTCTGTTGGTGCCCCTGCCTTTAGCAGTTGATCAAATCAGTGGAGCCCTGTAGCACACATGCCTCCATGAGTAAAATCATACCCATATTGTTTTCTGGCTTAGTAAGTCTTACAGACAAATAGTCAAAGATGCCCTCTAGATTGAATTCCTTCCCAAGAGTGTCCCCAGATGGGAGTTCAGGAACATCTGGCTCTAAGGCACTCCTCAGTTTAAATCACGGTGTCTGAAGTCCACCTTGGCATCGTACATATGTTCAACTAAACCAAACGTGTAAAATTGGGATTCGTTCATTCATTCATTCTTTCTTTCTCTCTGTCTTGTACTAGGGATTGAATCCAGGGGCATTCTACCTCCGAGCTACACCCCCTTCTATTTTAATTATTATTATTATTGTTGTGGTGGTACTGGGGATGGAACTGAGGGGTGTTCTACCTCTGAGCTGCACCCCCAGCCCTATTTTATTCTTTTATTTTGAAACAGGATCTCACTAAGTTGTGGAGGGCCTCACTAAGTAGCTGAGGCTGGCCTTAAACCTGCGATCCTCCTGTCTCAGCCTTCCAAGTACTGGGATTACAAGTGTGTGCCACCCTGCCTAGCTTTATTATTATTTTTGAAACAGGTTCTCCCTAGGTTGCTGACAGTCTCACTGAGTAACCAATTGCAAGTACTGGTATTCCAGTCATGCGCCACCACGCCAGGTTTCTCTTCCCAGACCTGTTACTCTTAGATTCTTTTTTTTTTTTTTTTTTTTTTTTTTTTTTTTTTTTTTTTTTTTTTTTTTTTTTTTTTTTGTGGTGCCGGGGATTGAACCCAGGGGCGTTCTACCTCCGCGCTACGCCCCCGGCCCTATTTTTTATACTTCTATTTTGAAACCAGGTCTCACGAAGTTGCGGAGGGCCTCACTAAAGGGGGGGGGGAGAGAGAGAGAGCTGAGGCTGGCCACAAACCCAGATCCTCCGGTCTCCGCCTCCCAAAGCACTGGGATTACAAGTGTGTGCCACCACGCCCGGCTTCTTAGATTCTTTTCTGTTACTCAAACTAAGAAACTGATATCATTCTGGACCATTCATCCTCAGTGAGGTGTCCCCTCCTCTGGCCCCATGTTATCTCTGTCCATGCACGCGGAATTATCTGTAAGCTCTTGGAGGACAACACTGGGAAGTTTTTCTTTTCAAACTATAAGTCAGGTTTCCCCATCTTCTGCGAAAGCATATCCCCGCAAGATTTTATTATGAGAAATATCAGACATACAGGAACAGTGAAAATTTTACAATGAACACCCATATGTATCCACCATCTATATTCTACCATTAATATTTTACTCTATCACATATTTATCTATCTGTACACGACTTTTTTTTTGTGGTACGGGGGATTGAACCCAGGGGTGTTCTACCTCCGAGCTACACCCCCAGCCCTATTTTTTATACTTTATTTTGAAACCGGGTCTCACGAAGTTGCGGAGGCCTCACTAAGTAGCTGAGGCTGGCCGCGAACCCAGATCCCCCCGTCTCCACCTCCCAAGTACTGGGATGACAAGTGTGCGCCACCACGCCTGGCTGTACGCGACTTTTAATATTTGAAACCCAAATGCTTGTATATCCATCCAGCGTATATATGGTAGGTACTTAGATGTTTCAATGAATGAGAGAGCCCCTCCTTCCTCCTTCCTTCCTTCCTTCCTTCCTTCCTTCCT
>PVJS01057886.1:0-11931 GCA_004027185.1 Glis glis
CCCCCGGCCTGAGCAGCAGGACGCGGCCCGGGCGCGCGGCCTCCTCCCGGACCCCGCTCGGCTGGCGCGGCCGGCCCTGCGCTCACTCCAGCCGCCGCCGCCGCCGCCGCCGCTGCTGCGGCTTCGCCACCTCGGCCGCCATCTTGACTCAACCCCTCTCCCTCCCCCCAGCGCCGGCCGCCGCGGCTAAGGCGGCTCCGAGGCCGGCTCCTCCTCCTTCCGGAGGGCTGCGAGGCCGACTCCCTCCGCCGGCCGGCGCCGCTCCTACCTCGGCTGAGCTTCCTCCGCGGCTCCTCGGCTCCCCTCAGCCTGGCGGCCGCGCGGCCCCTTCCAACGCAAAGGGCCGGGGCAGCGCCGCCCCCGGTCGGACCCAGCGCGGCTGCCATCGCGCACCCGGCCGGGGCGCCCACCGCGGGCGGGCCGTCTCCGCGCGCCCGGGGCCTGCCTCCCGGCGTGGGAAAGGGCAGGGCGCCAGGCTGCAACCGCGGCCCGCGCCCCTCGACGGCGCCCGGTGCTGCGGGGAGGAGGCCGGGCCCACGTGGCTGGATGCACGTCGACCAAGCCCTCGGCGAAGGGCCGGGCGAGGCCAGCTGAGCATGAGGTCGCTCCTGAACCTCTGACTCCTACGAGGAGGGAGCGCCCTCGCGACGGCTACGACAACGTGCAGTCTCGGCCCTTCTCTCCTGGTGCAATGACGGGACGGTGCCTCGTAACCGCAGGCTTTTCCTTTAGAAAAGCCACCATTCACATCCCAAAACTGGAAAGGAAAAACAAAGTTCGTGTATTTTGCCGTTTGGGAAAACGTTCATCCGAATAACGGGCTAACCCTATGATTAGAAGAGCCCCGGGTTTTAAAAATGAGTTAGCACATGATGAGTTGAAAATGGGAGGGAACTCATCCTACATCTTATGTGTGTGGTACTGGGGATTTAACCCAGGGGCATTCTGCCTCTGAGCTACACCTTCAGCTCTATTTTATTTTGAAACAAGGGCCTCACTAAGTTGCTGAGGCTGGCCTCCAACTTGCAATCCTCCTGTCTCGGCCTCCCAAGTTCAGGGTGAGCCATCACCCCTGGCTGAGTTTTAGTTTGTTTTTATATTTCCCTGTATGGTAGGGCAAAGGTGTTGAATTAGACGGCTTGGGGCTCGGCTCCGCTCTGAAACTGCGCAGGCACCAGCTTTTGCGCAAGCTGCAAAAGCTAGCTGGAGCACAATTCGTTGGGAGACTTCGGTTACACCGCAAACCTTACTTAGGTCTCAAGCCGCAGAGCACTTCCACGCGGAACGTAATTTCAGCGGGTGCAGTTTTCCTGCCCGAGCCAGAGTCGGCAGCACCCACGTCTACTGCGCAAGCGCAGCGCCACTTACCCAGTATGGAAGTAGTGGGTCTCTTGTGTGTAGTGGCAGCCGTCCTAACGTGGGGCGTCCTCTGTATTTGGGACTCCGCTGAACAAATTAAGCCTTCGGAGCACGCAGGCCTGTTGGGAGTCGAAAGCCGGACCCTCCTAGTGATCGCGCACCCCGACGATGAAGCCATGTTCTTTGCCCCCACCGTGCTAGGCTTGGCCCGCCTGAAGCACCGGGTGTCCCTGCTGTGCTTCTCTGCAGGTAGGAAACCGTGGACCGGGCGCTGGGAGCCGAGGCTGTGGAGGGATTTGGGTACTAACCGATCCCAGTGGACTTCTTTCCGAAGAGTTTCTGTTGTAAGGAGCTAGTAAGTGAATACGCCAAGACTGAAGACCCGAGCGGCCCGCTTACCAGGTGGGTTGGGGGACGTCTGCAGTGTGCCTATTGCACTCTCCTCTAGCAGGATTGAGAAGCAGAAAGTAGTTTCTCGCCATTGGCTCCATTCAGTTCCTGCATTTTCATTGGGAACTACGACTATAAGTGTTAGTCTTCGAAGCTTTTATTTACAGAAGGATCAAAAATAATGATCCTATGTAGTGCACCAGAATCTATGTTGTATCGTGCCTGCTCAACCCTTAATATTTCCCTTCTAATGATAACAAAGGATCTTCCTGCTGCTTTGAAATCATTTTGTGCTACAAAGATACATGTGTCAAATTGCAGAAATTGACTCAGATTACATAAGAAAGTAATTTTGTAGATGATTTTTAGATCTCATCTCCATTCAACTTTCAGTGAAGGAGCCTTTCAAAGAACAGGTCTTAGCCGGGCGTGGTGGCACATGCTTGTGATCCCAGTACTTGGGAGGCTGAGACAGGAGGATCACAGGTTCACGGCCAGCCTCAGCTACTTAGTGAGTCCCTCCGCAACTTGGTGAGATCCTGTTTCAAAATAAAACATAAAAATAGGGCTGGGGGTGTAGCTCGGAGGTAGAATGCCCCTGGGTTCAATCCTCACTACCACAAAAAAAGAGAGAGAGAGAGAGAGAGAATAGGTCTTGTGTTGTGATGCAGAAAAGATCAAATGAGAAACCAAAAATTAACTGTGATGCTCAATTGTGGTAATAATTGCACAGCTGTGTAAATGAAGTAGTTGAACTATACACATGCAATAGATGGATCTTACAGTGTGCCACATTATACCTCAATAAAGCTGTTTTCTAAAATCTCACGTGACCTCTTTTTCCATTTGGTTGTGTGTCATTCCAGCTCTTTTCTTTTAACATTGCTTTTTCATTTATTTAGCATATATTTATTAAACAATTATGGTAGGCCTTATTCTATGTTTCGTTAGGACTGGTTCAAATGGCCGGTTTTAAGGCTTTCCATTTAATTCATTCTCAAAAACATACCAGTTTCCATTCTGACAGGTAGTAATGAGAGCATCTCAATACATTACCCTCTTTAGTATTGACAACTATTTTTTATATATTTTGGGGGGGTTTTTCCTAAATCTTTGTTACCAGTAAGAATAAACCATCTTTCATATTTGTCAAGAATTTGGGCCTAAGCACTTTTCTTCTCACTCTTCTGTTAAGGATACTGTTGGCAAATAGTTGCAAATAACAGCACACTTTTTTCCTTTGCTTTTAATTTTACTTACCTTTTTTTTTTTTTTTGGCGGTACTGGGGATTGAACCCAGGGGCATTCTACCTCTGAGCTACGCCCCCAGCACTATTTTTTTATTCCTTATTTTTGAAACAGGGTATCACTTAAGTTGCAGAGGGCATCACTAAGTAGCTGAGGCTGGCCACGAACCTGCAATCCTGTCTCAGCCTCCCAAGTACTGGGATTACAAGAGTGCACCACCATGCCTGGCCTCTGGTTTACCATTCCGATATGAAAAACAGGAAGCTAGCCAGGCATGGTGGCCCCTGCCTGTGATCCCAGTACTCGGGAAGCTGAGACAGGAGGATCATAGATTCTAGACCAGCCTCAGCAACTTAGAGAGACTCTCAACAAACCAGCAAGACTCTGTTTCAAAACAAAAAAATAAAAAGGGCTGAGGATATAGGTTGGAGGTAGAATGCTCCTGAGTTTAATTCCCAGTACCACATACACAAAAAAAAACAGAAAATTAATTTTTTTTTTTTTGCGGTACCGGGGATTGAACGCAGGGGCGTTCTACCTCCGCGCTATGCCCCCAGCCCTATTTTTTATACTTTATTTTGAAACCGGGTCTCACGAAGTTGCGGAGGGCCTCACTAAGGGGAGAGAGAGAGAGAGAGAGAGAGAGAGCTGAGGCTAGCCGCGAACCCAGATCGTCCGGTCTCCGCCTCCCAAAGTACTGGGATTACAAGCGTGGGCCACCATGCCCAGCGAAAATTAATAATTTGTGATACAATGTAATGAAAGCTGTAATGGTGTGATAAAGTACTATGGGTACAAAATAGATAAATGGGTTAATTCTCTTTTTCAGGAGGTTAGTTTAGGAAAGATTCTCCCAATAGGTTTTCTTTTGAGCTCAGTTTTAAAAATAGGAATAAGATAAGCTGGGTATTGGTGGTACATTCCTGTACTTCCAGTACTTGGGAAGCTGGGACAGGAGGATGACAGGTTTGAAGCCAGCCTCAGCAACTTAGCAAGACCCTGTTTCAAAATGAAAAATAAAAAGGACTCGGGGTGTAGCTCAGAGGTAAAATGCCCCTAGGTTCAATCTCCCGAATCTAAAAAAAAGAAGGAAAGAAAAAGTAGATTATGTAGGCAGCAGCACATGTCATTCTTGGCAGTAGTAAAAGTCTTAAGTCTTGGACTTCTATAAATCATTCTAACTGGATCCCCAAGTTAAGGGGAAGGAAGAAACAGGAAAAAAGTTGTCGTTGTTGTTATTGGTGCCTCATTTAATCCTTTCAGTAACCCTATAAAGGAGATACTATTATTATTCCCATTTTATAAATATGGCAATGTAATCACAATTGTAGTGATAGTTTGATGATTTACTCTTGCTACAGCCAGGCAGCTAGAGACACTACATACCTGAGATCACTCTAAAATGATAGGTTGAGGGGTTTTGTTTTTGTTTTTGTTTTTGTGGGTTTTTTTGTGGTACTGGGAATTGAACCCAGAGGCCTCTACCTCTGAGCTACATCCCCAGACCGATTTTCTTATTTGGAAACAGGGTCTCACTAGGTTCTGAGAGCCTCACTAAATTCCGGAAACTGCCCTTGAACCTATGATCCTCCAGTCTTAGCCTCCCAAGTACTAGGATCACAAGTGTGTGCCACCACGCCCGGCTTAGGTTGAGGTTTTTCAGGCCACAAAGGTAGTGTAAATTCAAGGTCCAAGCCCAAGTGTAGTAGTTGTCTAATGCTACATAAAAAAAATATCTTAAAATGTAGTGGCTTAAAACAATAGTAGTTTCTCATGGTTTCAGACTTAGTACCTCAGTTGGAGAACCCAAAGATGGAACCAGAACCACCTGAAGACTCATTCACTTAAATGTCTGGCGGTCAGCTGGTGACTTAGTAGGTATGAACCAGAACATCCACATGTGGTTTATCAAGTGCTTTGTGGCTGGGGCTGGGCAGGTGTCCTGAGAGAAAATCTCTGCTGGGGTAGCCATATTGTCTTCCATAACCTAGCCTTAGAAATCATCCAGGCGCAGTGGTGAATGCCTATAATCCCTGTACTCAGGAGGCTGAGACAGGAGGATCGCAGGTTCACGACCAGCCTCAGCAACCTAGTGAGACTCTGGTTCCAAATAAAAAATAAAATAGGGCTGGGAGTGCAGATCAGAGGTAGAATGCCCCTGGGTTCAATCCCCAGCACCACACACACACACACACATGCACACACACACACAAAAATCATGCAGTATCACTAAGACTACATTCTCCTTATCAAGGAAATCACATCCAGGTCGCAGGAGAAAAAGTAGACCCAAGGGCCGGGCATGGTGGCGCACGCTTGTAATCCCAGTACTTGGGAGGCTGAGACCGGAGGATCTGGGTTCGCAGCCAGCCTCAGCTACTTGAGGCCCTCCGCAACTTCGTGAGACCCGGTTTCAAAATAAAGTATAAAAAATAGGGCTGGGGGTGTAGCACGGAGGTAAAACGCCCCTGGGTTCAATCCCCGGTACCGCAAAAAAAAAAAAGTAGACCCCACCTGCTGATGGGGAGCATCAAAGTCTATCACAGTAAACATAATTGTGTGTGGCTAAGAATACATTGGGGGTACTTGGGAGACTGAGACAAGAGGATCACAGCTTTGAGGCAAGCACGAGGTAACTTAGCAAAACCCTGTTTCAAGATAATTAAAGGCACTGGGGGTGGAGCTCAAAGGTAGAATGCCCCAGGTTCAATCCCCAGCACTACACACACACACACACACACACACACACACACACACACACCACACAAAAGAATTTGTAGGGAGTGACTTTCTCTTCTACTAGAACCCAGTCTGCGAAAGGGATGCAGCCCCTACTTCATCCTTTGAAGGTCTTTCTGTGGTCTCATTTGTGCCTCAGCTTTAGACCCCTGGCTTGAGATCCGCAAGGGCACACAGGTGCGGCTACTCCCAAGGTGGCTTGGTGTCAGCCACCTCTCAGGATTCATGCTTTATGCTTCTTCAGAGGTAGTCCTGGCTTTCCTGCTAGTTCAGTCGAACATTTTACAGCATGTTTGCCTTTATCTTAGATGTTCAGGTATTCTATGCCAAGAGAGTTTCTCCAGATATCTGATTTATCATATTTCCTAAAATAGAACTTATAATTTTATTTTAATAATTGCTTTTTAGTCATTAATAATTCTTCAAAGTATTCCTGTTAGGGTTTGAATGTACAATGTCCCTTGGACCTCAGTCTCTGGAGGTAGCTGTTCTCAGAGGTGGGTCCCTGGGAGGTGTGTCCCTGGGGGTGTGTCCCTGGGGACTATATATGTCCCTCACCCCCTCTGCTCATCCTCTCTCTCTCTCTCTCTCTCTCTCTTGCTCTCTCTATCTCTCTCTCTCTCTCTCTCTCTCTCCTTCCAGCATCAGTGATGTAAGAGCAGTATCCCTCAGTACACCCTGCCACCACTGCCCTTTATGCTTTTGAGCCCACCCTGTAGACTGAAATCTCTGAAACTGAGCAAAAAAAAAAAAAACTTCCTCTAAGTTTTGTGTGTCAGGCATTTTTTATTTTTTACCTTTTTGTGGTGCTGGGGATTGAACTCAGGGGCATTCTACCTCTGAGCTACATCCCCAGCCCTATTTTATTTTGAAACAGGGCCTCACTAAGTAAGTTGCTGAGGGCCTTGCTAAATCTGAGGCTGTCCTTGAACCTAGGACCCTCCTGTCTCAGCCTCCTAAGTACTGGGATTACAGGTGTGTGCCACTGCACCTCTGGCTAGTGTGTGTATGTATGTATGTGTGTGTATATAGATATATATATTTTTATACTTAAATGATAGCTCATAATAGGTTTTTACTCAGTGAAAAATCCAGTTGTTTTATTTTTTTAAGTTACACACCCTCAGATCTATTTTATTTTTTATTTGGAAATGGTCTTGCTAGGTTGCTGAGACTCTTGCTGCATTGCTGAATGTGCAATCCTCCTGTCTCAGCCTCCCAAGTACTAGGATTAGGTGTGCACCACCACTCCCGGCTAAAATTTTTTTGAATTGTGGTAAATTATACACAACATAAAATTTACCATTTGAATCTTTTAAGTGTTCAGTGGCAGTAAGTACATTTGCAAGATTGTGTAACCATCACTTCTATTTCTTCATCCCAAACAGAAACTCTATAACCCATTAAGCAATAACTCTCCACTCCCTCCTCCCCTCAGCCTCTGGCAACTACTGATCTACTTTCTGTCTCTATGAATTTAACTATTTTAGGTACCTCACATAAGTGAAATCCTACATTAATTGTCATTTTATGCCTGACTTATGTGAATTAACATGTGTTTAAGGTTCATCAATGAGCTGGGCATGGTGGCACACACTTGTAATCCCAGTACCTGGGAGGCTGAGACCGGAGGATCTGCGTTGCAGCCAGCCTCAGCTACTTAGTGAGGCTCTCTGCAACTTAGTGAGACCCTGTTTCAAAATAAAGAATAAAAAAATAGGGCTGGGGGTGTAGCCTGGAGGTAGAATGCCCCTGGGTTCAATCCCCAGTACTGCAAAAAAATAAATAAGTAAAGTTCATCAACGTTGAATCAGTGTTTCATTCCTTGGTCTGGCTGAATAATATTCTGATGTCTGTATATACCACATTTAGTTTATTCATTCATCTATTGATGGACACTTGGATTTTTCCGCTTGGGGACTATTGTGAATAATGCTCCTGTGAACAGTGGTGTACAAGTATCTGTTTGAGTCCCAGTTTCCAATTCTTCTGAGTATGTATCTGTGAGGACAATTGTTGAGTCATATGGTAATTCTGTGTTTAAATTTTTGAAGAATCTCCAAACTGTTTTCTCTAGCAGCTGCACCATTTTACATTCCTACCAACAATGCACTCGGGTTCCTTTCACTTTCTCCATGTCCTCATCAGCGCTTGCAGTTTTCCATTTTTTGGACTATAGCCATCCTAGTGGATATAAAGTGATATCTTCTTGTGGTTTTCATTTGCATTTTCCTAATGACTAATGATGATGAGCAGTTTTTCACGAGCTTATTGGCCATCTCTAAGCTTCTTTGGAAAATGTCGAAGTCCTTTGCCCATGTCTTAATTCTAGTTTCATTGTTATGTATGTATGTATATATGGTTCTTGGTTTTGTTCTGTGTGTGGTACTGGGGATTGAACCCAGGGGCATTCTACCTCCAAGCTACACCCCCAGTCTGTTTATTCTTTATTTTGAAACAGGGTCTCACTGAGTTGCGGAGGGCCTCACTAAGTAGCTGAGGCTGGCTGCAAACCTGTGATCCTCCTGTCACAGGCTCCCGAGTACTGGTATTACAAGTGTGTGCCACCACGCCCGGCTCCAAATACATTTTTTAATTACTTAGTTATATTCAAGGAAACACCTTGGTTGGCATTCTGAAACTCAAGAGTGCCTAGTGCAGTGGTGCACTCCTGTAATCCCAGCTACTGTAGAAGCTGAGGCAGAAGGATTGCAGGTTCAAGGTCAACCTGGGCAATTTAGCAAGGCCCTGTCTCAAAAATTTTAAAAAAAAATTTAAGCCAGGCAAGGTGGCACACACCTGTAATCCCAGTACATGGGAGACAGAAACAGGAGGATTGCGGGTTTAACACCAGCCTCAGCAATTTAGCGAGACCCTGTTTCAAAAATAAAAAAGGGCTGAGGGTATACCTCAGAGGTAGAATGTCCCTGGGTTCAATCCCCAGTACCACACATACACACAAAAAAAGTAAAGCCAAGAGTCTGATACATAAATGATGAAGGACGTAAGGGTCCTTCATTAAAAGGGCTGAGGTTGTAGCTCAGTGGTAGAGTACTTGTCTAGCATGCACAGGTCCTGGGTTCAATCCCCAGGACTTAAAAAAAAAACAAAACAAGAATTTAAGGAGTTTCTCCAAATGCATGTAGTTAGCAGGTGTCCAGGTAGCAGTCCACTTCTCATTATAGCAAATTAAAACTTTCCAGCTAGGAAGCTAGGTAAAGGGGTGGCAGAGGAGTTTTTTGTTTAGTTTTGGGTTTTTCTTCCTTAACCATATAAATCTATTACCTATTTATTCAAAAAAATTTGCAAGCCGGGCATAGTGGCACACGCTTGTAATCCCAGTACTTGGGAGGCTGAGACAGGAGGATCGCAGGTTCTTGGCCATCCTCAGCTAGTTAGGTGAGGCCCTCCGCAACTTAGTGAGACCCTGTTTCAAAGAATAAAAAATCGGGCTGGGGGTGTAGCTCTGAGGTAGAATGCCCCTGGGTTCAATCCCCAGTACCACAAAAATAAATAAATATAAAAGACAGGGTAAACAAATTAAGAAAAAACATAGTAATGCTTTTCCTGTACCCCAGAAGATTATCTTGTGTACCCCAGGGTGCACCAGCCTTCCTGGACACTAGAAAAGAGTGTCTCACTTCAAAGCTACTAAAGGAGCTCAGACATATATTCTGTTGAAGCACCTATAGGTTCACCAAACTTTGTGAAAATGGTTCAGATGGTCTCTGACTTCAATTCCTTGACCTGTTGTAAATTCCTTGGTTCAAACCCAAAACAATAAAACTACCCACATGAACACATTAGCCTCAATTCTAAGCAGTTTCTCATAATCATAATCATAGACTGATGTGCACTGCCTCTAAAATTGGTAGTTCCACCATTAATGTTCTCTGGACTCTTCATTTAGCACCAAAGATCAAGTAATCTTGTAAAAATACACGGGAGAGCGTATTTGTATGGATTTGAAAGGAACCTAAATACAATGTCCACATAATTGACTCTAGTTAGTTTCCCTCTGTTTTTGTTTTGTTTTGTTTTGGTGGTACTGGGGCTTGAACCCAGGGTCGCTCTGCCATTGAGCCTTTTCATTTTTATTTTGAAACAGGAACTTGTTAAGTACCTCACGCTGGCCTCAAACCTGCAATCCTCTGTCTCAGCCTAACCAAGTACTGGGACTACAGGTGTGTACCAAGTTTCCATCTGATTTTTTTTTCTTTTTTGGTGGTACTGGGGATGGAACCCAAGGGCTTCTACCTCGGAGCTACACCCCCAGCACTTTGTTTCATTTTTTACTTTGAAACAGGGTCTTGCTAGGTTGCTGAGGCTGGTTTTGAACCTGCGAATGCCCCTGGGTTCTATTTCCAGTAACACAGGGAAGAAGGAAGGAAGGCAGGGAGGAAGGGAGACGCTTTAACTTACATGAAGTTCACTATATGGTGAGCTTAAGCATTTACAGCCATAGGTGGGAGTACCACATCTCTCTCCTTGGAGACAGTAAAGAATACCAGGGAAGGCATGCATAGGCATGCTGGACTTCAGGTAACCACTTCGCAGCCGGAACACGGCCAAGGCCAAGTTACCATCTCTATCTCTGGGTTGGACTCCCACCCAGAAGCTTTGAGTCTCATTTCCTTTTACTTTTTGTTTTTGAAACAGGGTCTTGTTACATTGCTAAAAGTAACTATGCTATGCTATGTTGTCGAGGCTGGCCTCTAACTTGCGATTCTCCTCGTCTCAAAAATACATGGTAGAGCGTATTTTTGGAGTACTGGGATTACAGGTGTGCACCACCACACCTGTCTCCATCTGATTTTTTTTGTGTGTGGTACTGGGGATTGAACCCAGTGGCGTTCTACCTCTGAGTTCCACCCCAGCCCGATTTTTTATTTATTTTGAAACAGGTCTCACTAAGTTGCGGAGGGCCTCACAAATTGCTGAGGCTGGCCGCGAACCTGCGATCCTCCTGTCTCACCCTCCCAAGTACTGGTATTACAAGCGTGCCCCACCACGCCAGGCTCCATCTGATGTTTTAAAAAATGGAGGGGAAAAGCCAGGTGTGGTGGCACACGCTTGTAATCCCCGTACTTGGGAGGCTGAGACGGGAGGATCGCAGGTTCACGGCCAGCCTCAGCTACTTAGTGAGGCCTCTGCAACTTCGTGAGACCCGGTTTCAAAATAAAGGATAAAAAATAGGGCCAGGGGTATAGCTCGGAGGTAGAAAGCCCCTGGGTTCAATCCCAGTACCTCAAAAAAAAAAAATGGAGGGAAAAAAATGTGTGATGAGGACAATGCAAAACTAAAGCTGTTGTCTGCAGTCTTTCTAGGGTTGGTCTCTGTTAGATACAGTGTAATGACTGTCTCCTGACTGGGTTCAATCAGTTCAAAGCTGGCAATAGAGTAACACCAGCCAGTTGAAGGGTTTCCAGGGGAGTTTTGAGTCACCTGCAGCTGTAGGCAGAGCTTCTTAGTTAATTCCTTCATGAATGCCTGCCTGCACTGTGCTGGGTGTGGAGCATGATACAAAATTGAATGACACCATGAGTGTTAAGGTCAGTGTCATTTAGGAATTACTAATATGATCATGGAGAAAAGTTCAAATTAATGGGTAGAACACTGGACATGATGACTCGCCAAGGTAAATAGGAGAAGGCATTTGACATTTGATCTGGATGAGGAAGCCACATTGTAATTCAGGAAGAAAGGAATAAGAGGCGGGAGGTAAAAATAAAGAGGTCAAGAAAAGAAAAAGCAAACACATCGCCTGACTGGGTGCTTTGATGTGTGTTATCTCATAATCCTCCAGAAAACCTGATGAGCCAGCCATTATCCCCATTTCACAGGTGAAGAAACCGTGTGACTCAGCAAAGCTAAGTCACTGCACAAATCACACATGCAGTCACTGGCTGGGAGATGAAGGGCTCTATTAGACAATTGCTCACCAAGAATGTGCAATTTAAGTGAAAAAAACCTCACTGTTAGCCAGGCGTGGTGGCGCACGCTTGTAATCCCAGTATTTTGAGAGTCGGAGACCGGAGGATCGGGGTTCGCGGCCAGCCTCAGCTCTCTCTCTCTCTCTCCCTGTCTCTCTCTCTCTCTCTCTCTCTCTCTCTCTCTCTCTCCACTTAGTGAGGCCCTCCGCAACTTCGTGAGACCCGGTTTCAAAATAAAGTATAAAAAATAGGGCCGGGTGTG
>PVJS01057887.1:0-11931 GCA_004027185.1 Glis glis
AGAGAGAGAGAGAGAGAGAGAGAGAGAGAGAGAGAGCTGAGGCTGGCCACGAACCTGGATCCTCCGGTCTCCGCCTCCCAAAGTACTGGGATTACAAGCGTGCGCCACCACGCCCGGCTCCCCATCAAATTTGATAGATATCTTTGCTGGGTAGATAAATCTTGGCTGGAAGTTGTTTTCTTTCAGTTTGGCTTCCTTGCTTTCATGACTGGTTTGAAAAGTTGGGAGTGATTTGTACTGGTTTGCCTCTGAATGTTACTTGGTCTTTTACTCTTGTGACTGCTATGCATTCATTTTTGGAGAGGTCATTTTCTTTTTTTTTTTTTTTTTGTGGTACCGGGGATTGAACCCAGGGGCGTTCTACCTCTGAGCTACACCCCCAGCCCTATTTTTTATTCTTTATTTTGAAACTGAGTCTCACAAAGTTGCGGAGGGCTTCACTAAGTATCTGAGGCTGGCCGTGAACCAGGATCCTCCGGTCTCAGCCTCCCAAATACTGGGATTACAAGAGTGCACCACCACGCTCGGCTTGGAGAGGTCATTTTCTAAGAGTGAAATTCTGTTTTCAATGTGGTCTAGTCTATTGTTGATAGTTTGTATTGATACCTTCATTTCAATTATTTCATCCTTCATTTCCTTCCAGCTTCTTTTTGATTCCTGTTCAGAATGTCAGATCTTTGTTTATTTGATCCTTCATTACTTGCAGGCTCTCTCTGAACCTTTTTCAAAAATCCAGTATCATTTCTATCAAAGTTCTGAATTGTCCTGGCAATCTTTGCACATCTATGTTGGTGGGTTCTGTTTTTATGGAGTTGTAGGAGCTCCTTGTTTCTTTGCTATTCTTCCTTCTCACAATTTCAGGTTTCTTAAGTTTATATACCTTTGTTGCTTTTGGTAGCTCTGTCTCAGTCTTTAGGTTTCCTATGTCTAATCTCTCCCTTTATAGTATCTTATTTTGGAGGAAGATATTTGCTACTAGTTCAGCCTTAAAAGGTGAATAGCCTTTACTGAATAGTTATTCTCATTTGCTAGGTATAATGTCCATTTGGAGGCCCAATTCTTGGTCTCCTTCAGTGATTGGGACCCTTACCTGGCTCCTCTCACTGCCTATGCAGGTGCCCAATGCCACTAGTGTCCCTCTCACTGCAAGCGTGGATCTCCACGTTCTCCACTGGGGATGTCCCTATGTTTTTCTCTGTCTACACATATGACAGGTGTTGCCAGCATGGAACTTGAGCTTGTGTCTCTCTTTGCCTATAGAAGTGGTGGATGTCTCTTTGACCCGACTCAGTGGAAACACAGAACTCCGTGTTTTCCACAGAGAAGGCTGGGTTGGTCTAATTTGTCCCCAGGTACCACTACTGTGTGTCCTGTGGTGATCCTCAGGAACCCTGCAAAGGCTCTGAGACCTACGAGTTGTAAGTCTGTCCCGCCTGAATGTCGCGGAGGACTGTCTGCTGATCTGTGTGTCTACTGTGTCTCACAGCAGACCCCACTCCCACCTCCACAGGGGTGATTCCAAAGTCTCAGACCCTGTGAGTCTATGGCTTGCCACAGGAGTCCCTGTGGCTGCGCCGGGTGATCTCCCACTAGGGAAGCTTGCTGATTTATGGTCTTGTTGAGTGCTGCTCTTAACCCATGGGGGAGGGGGTGGGCTCTGCCGCACTGCTGCAGGTTCTGGTCAGGCTTCTGGACCCTCGGGTCTCTGTCGAGCACGGAGCAAATTGCTGCTCGCTTTCCTTGCTAATGATCTGCAGTTGCTAGCTTTACAACAGGTCGCTGGCTTCTCTGTTGGTGGCCTGCAGAAGCCGTAATGCCAGTAGCCACTGGCGTGGCCTGACCAAGGTGGCACTGCCGCCACTTCCGCCGCCACCACTTCTGCTGCTGCTTCTGCCGCGGCCACAGTTTGGGCCTCTGTCCAGCGTGGAGAGAGTTACTGCTCACTTTCATTGCTGATGATCTGTGGTTGCTGGATTCACGACAGGTCGCTGGCTTCTTTGTTGGTGGTGTGTGCAAGCTGCAATGCCAGTAGCCGCCAGCGCAGTCTGGACAAGATGGCACCACTGATGCTGCCCCGATTCTGCAGTTCAGGTCTCTGTCGAGCATGGAGCAAGTTGCTGCTCGCTTTTGTTTTTGATGATCTGCAGTTGCTGGATTTACAACAGGTCGCTGGCTTCTTTGTTGGCAGTCTGTGGAAGCCGCAATGCCGGTAGCTGCAGGCACAGCCTAGCCAAGATGGCACCACCGCCACTGCTGCTGACACCACAGTTTGGGCCTCATCCTAATTTTTTTTTCTTTGAGAGTGTAGTAATAAACACTTGACATTCCACTAAATTAGATAATATCAGAAGAACAATATTCTGAAACAAAAAATAATAATTCCTACATTTATAAGTTTAATGGCTCATTTTAGTAAGTATTAAAATAGCAAATAGTGTATGCTTTTGAGAGTGAAGTTTTTATTGTCTATTAACCTATATAATAACAAAATTAATTCACTATCCACTATTAAGAAAAGGCAATAATTATGGTTATTGCTTCATTTATTGAGCACTTAGAAATACAAAGCTGTGTATTAAGGGTTCACGTAGATTCTATCACTCAATCCCACATTAACCTCCAAAACGTACTATTTTATCCCAATTTTAGAGATGAGGAAATGAGATTCAGAAAAAACTAGGCAACTTTTTCAAAACTCAATTAGCAAGTAGCAGAGCAGAGAATGTTCTATGCTCAGAGCCCATACATTAACCTTCTACTGTAGATATGAGCCCTCTTCTCAAAGAATGTAATGCAGAGGTCCGTGTAAGAATCAAAGGGAAAACTGAATACATACTGCATACACCTGAAAAATGCCTATAAATTCTTAAAGCAGCTAAGGGTTATAGGCACTTTGGCGAGAGGGATGTTCACAGGCGCTCTTGTGACTCCTCTTGTAATAATGTAGATGGCTCCTTCACACATATCGTTATTTAGCATTTTGCTTGTGTATGAATCCTTTCCTCAGCCAGATTCCAACCTTACTGATGGTAGAGTTTGTTTTCTAATGCGAAGGAGAACAATTGTACCAACTATCATAGCAGCTGGTACAATTGCATATGCATAGTAAGTGCTGTATAGTGTTTGTGGAGTGAAGGAAGGAAGGAACCACAGGCAATTGAGACAGGTTGCACACAGCTGTGCAGCATGGTTCTCTGTGAGGGCCAGAGCTTAATGAGGTAACAAAGGCCTGGATGAGGTAGATGAGGAAGAATGAATAGATTCAGGAAATGGGTTATAAGATAGGCAATGTTTATAGAGTGTTCACTACGTGAAGTGCTTTAGAGATATTAAACCATTTACTCTTTGTTCATGTGTTTTGGGTTTTTGCGGTTAGAAATTGACCCAGGGGTGCTCTACTATGGAGCTACATTCTTAGCTCTTTTTCCCTCTTTATTTTGAGACAGGATCTTGCCAAGTTGCCCAAACTTGCAATCCTCCTGCCTCAGCCTCCAGAATAGCTGGAAATATAGTCCTATGTAGCGTCCAACAAACCATTTACTCTTTACAACGGCCATCCTGCAAGGTAGGTAGTATCTTCATCCCTACTTTATAACGGAAACACAAATAGACAACGTAATATCACCCAGCTAGGAAGTGGTTGTCAAGAACTCATTCAGTTTGTGTTCTGCCCTTGCTCATGTAAAGGATCCAAGGACAGTACAAGCATTGCACATGTTATGGGTAAAAGAAAATAATGATTCAAAGGTTACAAAAATAGTACTTGGGAGGCTGAGAAAGGAGGATCGCAGGTTCGAGGCCAACTTCCTCAACTTAGTGAGACCCTGTTTCAAAATAAAATAATAAAACATGGCTGGGGGTGTAGCTCAGAGGTAGAATGCCTGGGTTCTATCCCTAGTACCACACACACACACACACACACACACACACACAGAGTAATAGTTTTGCCTGGCACCGAGGGGAAATTGGATAGGAAAGGTGTAGAGGACACTGAGCTGCTGTGCTGTGTTTTCCAGATTCTCCCTGAGTGACCCAGAGAACATTCCTTAGGAGTCCTTTTAGGAAAGGAGGACTACAGAAGACTGAACTAGGGTGGGGGTGATCATGATAATAATAACAACAGTCCTTTGTATTTTATGAGAATATATTTTATGAGAATGGTGTTTAGTGAGATATATAAAAATATATTTTATGAGAATCTTATATTTTATGAGAATGGTGTTTAGTGAGATAATTAACATAAGCTCTAAGTTCAGGGACTGACCTAGAATAGGTAACTCTCTTCCTCTATACAAAGAACTGTTCTTCACAGTTCTATAAAGTTGTTACATTCCACAGCTGGGCACAGTTGCACATATCTGTAATCCCAGCAGCAACTCAGGAGGCCAGGGCAGGAGGATCACAAGTTGGAGGCCAGTCTTGGCAACTTGGTAAGACCCAGTCTCAAACAAAAAATAAAAAGGGCTGAGGGTGCCAGATGTGGTGGCGTGCGCCTGTAAATCTAGTACTTAGGAGGCTGAGACAGGAGGATTGCAGGTTCCAGGACAGCCTCAGCAACTTAGCAAGACCCTGTTACAAAATAAAAAATAAATTGTGGTAGGGGTTCAGATCAGTGGCAGAGTGCTTGCCTAGCATGCTCAAAGGCCTGGATTCAATCCCCAATGCTCATAAATAAATAAATAGTTGTGCTCCTTTTTTTGTGTGGTATTGGGGATTAAACTCAGGAGCATTCTACCTCTGAGCTACATCCCCCCCAGCTCTATTTTAATTTTATTTTGAAACAGGGTCTATCTATTTGCTGAGGCTGTCCTCTAACCTGCGATCCTCTTGTATCAGACTCCCAAGTACTGGGATTACAAGCTTGTGCCATCACGCCTAACTTTGTGCTTCTTAATTTGAAGAGGAAAAAACTGAAACTCAGAGTTTTAAGGACTTGACAAAGGCCTCTTGCCTGATTAGATGTACAAAGGTCTTTTGGCTCCTTCTTGTCAGGTAGATTGGGGGGGTTATTTTGTTTGGGGGGGGTGTGCATGTGTGTATGTGTGTGTGTGTGTGTGTGTGTGTGTGTGTGTATGGTACTAGGAACTGAACCCAGGGGCATTCTACCTCCAAGCTATACTCCCAGCCCTTTTTATTTTTTTATTTTATATTTTTATTTATTTTGTGTGTGTGTGGTACTGGGGATTGAACCCAGGGGCATTCTACCTCTGAGCTACACCCCCAGCCTGATTTTATTTTTTATTTTGAAACAGGGTCTCGCTAGGTTAATGAGAGTCTTACTACTTACTGAGGCTGTCCTCGAACCTGTGATCCTCTTATCTCAGCCTCCCAAGTGCTGGGATAATAGGTGTGTGCCACCACACCCAACTCAGATTGCAGTTTAAAAGAGCAGCCTTCCCTGTCTGGCGGTACCAACTAAAGTCACCCTACCCCCATCACTATTTGGGGGGGGGGGGGTACTGGGGATATTTATGTTTAATTAGAAACAGGGTCTCACTAGGTTGATGAGAGCCTCACTACTTGCTGAGGCTGTCCTCAAACCTGAGACCCTCCTGTCTCAGTCTCCCAAGTACTAGGATTACAAGGGTGCACCACCATGCCCGGCTCCCCCATCACTATTTATCTCATCTCTATTGTCATTTTCAACAGATCACTCATGCCCTGGCTTACCTCTACATTTTACTTTCTATTTGATTCCACTGGAACATAAGCTCTCTGACAATAACGAAAGTAATCTTGTTCTCTGATCTTTGCCTACACAATGTCTGGCAAGTAGTAGCCTGTCAGTCAAGATTTGTTAGCCAGCGTGCAGTGGCACACCTCCCAGTATTTGGGAGGCTGAGACAGGAGGATTGCAGGTTCATGCCAGTGTGCAGTAACTTAGTAAGATTCTGTTTCAAAATAAAAAATAAAATAAGGTTGTGTGTGTAGCTCAGAGGTAGAATACCTCTGGGTTCAATCCGCAATTTCTTTTTTTTTTTTTTTTTTGCAGTACCGGGGATTGAACCCAAGGGCGTTCTATCTCCAAGCTACACCCCCGGCCCTATTTTTTATCCTTTATTTTGAAACCGGGTCTCACAAAGTTGCGGAGGGCCTCATTAAGTAGCTGAGGCTGGCCGCGAACCTGGATCCTCCGGTCTCAGCCTCCCAAGTACTGGGATTACAAGCGTGCGCCACCACGCCCAGCTCCCAATCCGCAATTTCACACACACACACACACACACACGCACGCACGCACGCGTGCGTGGGGATTTGAGGTTTGCTGCAGAAACAACAAACCTCAAATCCCCAGCACCTACATCCTCATCAGTGGCCGTGGACACAGTCGGAAGAGCGCAGGACAGAGGAGCGATGTGCTCCTGTGCATCCCCCTCCTGCTGTCTTGGCTGTGAGATAACTGCCAATTTACAAGAGTTCATGTGGGCAGAGAGGGAACGAAAAGGGGAATTAAATAGAGAACTTTATGGTAAACTCTTCCCAACAGTGAAAAGTGGTTTTGGATTGAGTAGTAGAAAGCAAACTGGATAGCGGCAGTGTACCAAAAGGTCACTGAGTACTTACCTGAGTTTACGTAGAATTTATTTGATTAGCCCCTATTCAAATCACATGTTTTTAGAAATTCACATTAAACATAACATCTTCATACTTTCTTACATCCCACATTGCTTTAGGGATTAAAACATATATGCTTGTGTAAAAGTCAAGCGAATCTGCTTTGTACACACACTGTTTCTGTGTTTGTTCCTGCCACGCCCAAAGCTAGTTCAGTGCTGTCCGTCTTTGGTTAGTGACCTGTCCAGACTCTGTATAGCATCTGCAATGTGCAGAGTTTTCCATTAATTTTTTTTTTTTTTTTTTTTTTGCGGTACTGGGGATTGAACTCAGGGGCATTCTACCTCCAAGCTACACCCTCAGCCCTATTTTTTTTATTCTTTATTTTGAAACAAGGTCTCACTAAGTTGCGGAGGGGCTCACTAAGTAGCTGAGGCTGGCCACGAACCCAGATCCTCCTGTCTCAGCCTCCCAAGTACTGGGATTACAAGCGTGCGCCACCATGCCCGGCCTCATAATGCTTTTCACATTAACACACAGGCGTATGTGGCCTCCCATTGGAAGAGGAATTTGGAGTGTGCAGGAAAGCTGAAGAGCGTATAAGGAGAAGTCCAGTCGGCGGGTTCTGAGCCTGCTCTCCAACCAGCGACTGGAGAAAAAGCTGGTCCTCCTGAGAAAAAGCAGACTTAAGGTCAGATGCCATTGTCACACCAGACTCCAGTCAGTCTTCTCCTTATGCCAAATGGCTACCTGTTAGGGCAATAATTCTCAAGGTGCTTCTGTGGTAAAGGCTATGCTATCTGATAGTCTATAACTCATTCTATTCTATTTTACATAATTTCTGTAACAATGAACTTCAGACACAGGATACAAATAAGCCTTCATTTACACTGCCCAAAAAATGCATAAAAGGAAAAGTAATATAATATTCTAAGACTGTTGATAAGGAGGATTAGGTCTGATGAGCCTTCAGAATAATGATACAGATGTAATGTGATAAGCACGCAGGACTTTTTAAAAAATATGATACATCAAGAATTCTTCCCACACAAAAGTCATCAGTGTGGCTGAACCTCCAAAAAGGGGAAAATAAATAATCCTGAAATCTGTATACTATTAAACACCATCTGACCAAACTCAGTGTACAAGTCTCACTTCTAGGAGGATATAAGTCAAATCAAGCTGCATAGCCTTGAAATTTTATCCCTCTGTAATACAATAATACAAACTTAACCAGAAAATTTCTGTGACATCTAAATCAAGAGTAAGTAATGATGAAATACTACCAAAAGAGTGAGATCTATGCCCCAATATGTCAGTGGCAAGCAATAAATTAATCAAGTGATGTCAGATATTTTAAAGACACCAAGTCATCTATTTCATATTTTCCATCAAATAATTTTCAAAAATATATTTCCTGATTTTTTGGTTCAACAGCACTTTACGTTTTCCGGTGTCTTTTTCTCTCTATAAAAACTATCATTATTTGTCATTAGTAATATTTCTTTATAGACTTTAAAAAATGTTGTTTAGGTAATTAATGCATAACTTCTACCAATGATGCCATACTGCTTATCTCCTAGGTATAAAGTCAGTTTTCCTTTAACCTACCTAATTGGTAAGGTACATCCTTTTAATGAGTCAGGGTTCTATAAAGGCAGAGAACAGAAATAGTTCCTGCTCAATTTATGCAAAGGAAACTTACTGAAGATATCAGACCTCATTACCTGGAAGAAAGGCTAGAGAACCCGATGCTGACATGTCCTGAGCCAAGCTATTCCCAGTGGTCCAGATTTGGGGATGACAGGAATGGTTTCATAGTAGCAAAAATCCAGGACTTTATCCCTGGAATGGATGAATTCCTACCATTTTCTCTCTCTTTAATCTTCTACCCAAGATTAAATTCCAGGGAGTGTCTGACTGGCCTAGTTTCAATCTTGTACTCAAACTTTGGCAAAGAAGGCTTCCGAATATGTCTGCCAGACTGAGTGCAAAATAATAATACTAATAATTATTAGTAGGATTATTATTATTATTTCTTTAAAAGAAATGTGGTGTTGTTAGGAAAAGGAAATTAGTGCTGAGCAGTCACAAATTATAAATGCCCAATACACCATCCTTAACCATTTTTATAAAGTTTCTTACCTATCTTCAACTCACAGTGAAATAAAACAATCCTTTAAAACCATTGTGCAAATCAGGGGAGTTCATCATTGCTTGGTAACTTCAGTGGCTGAAATCCTGAAGAGCTCCAAGGGTTTTACTCAAGCTGAGAGTAGAGACTGCTGGAAAGCTCTGAAGGGCTCATGAGGCAGTTGATTAGCAGAGTTTTCCCCCTGTCACTAAGCGGCAACACTGTCAGCTCATCTGGTCAGAAGGTGGTTTGTCGCACATTCTGTTACTTCATGTCTACACTAGCAACTGGCCCAGTCGTCACCCTAGTCACAGCTTTCCTTCTTTGCTTTCTGGTCCTTTACTCTCCAGAATGCCCACCTCATCCCACGTTTCTACTCTCTCGGCCTCATCCAGCTTCTGCTGGTAATTTCCCTTTTCTACCTTCTTTATGTATTTCCCTCTCTACCAAGCACTATTAAGTGAAGACAGGGGGTGTTACTATGCTTTTCCCTATCTCTTTGGTAAGGAAATCTTGGCATTCTTTATTTTCAGTGGACATGGGATACTTATAAAGAGAAGTGTCAAGTTGCTGAACCAAAGGGACAGTTACCCATTGCTTCACTTCCGACTCACCAGGGACAGAGTGGGAGAGAGCACTTGAGAGGCACTTACATTCTTTCTTTACATGGTTGACAGAGCTGACAGTAAGAGAAATAGTCAAATTCAACCTTTTGGGTAGTTTTACAAAAAAAATAAAAATTTTGATTACATATTGATTTTTTTTCAGAGTAAAGAGAATGAGGTGCCTTCTTGTTTTGTTGATGAGACAATTTTCTCATCCAGTCTATTCACAGACAGGTTTCTATCTCTGATTGCTAGCCCAGTTATTTTATAAATGGTTAACTTGGTAAAGATATTTTCAGAGAAGCAGTATACTTGAAACTTAACCGAAATAATTTGGACAAAGCCAAGAGCAGTGGCGCACACCTGTAATCCCAGCACTTGAGAGACTGAGACAGGCAGATGGAGGGGGAAAGGGGAGAGAGAAATAATTTGAACAAGATTTACTTTTTTTCTTAAATAAAGGAAACTCATAAAATTTGTTTGAGTTACCACTGGACATATATCATTCTTGGGCAGAGCGTGTATATCTGGTCTGAGAGTCTTATTTGTCCACCAATAAACTCATCAGAGCATTTGCTTCCCCTCAAAGCAGTGACTGAGGCAAGGACTCCTGCGCCCAGGTTATAAGTATCCCTGTCGTCCTAGCGAAGCCAGAGGGAAGAGACAGAGAACAAGGAAGGAAGGCGAGAGAGCCAATACAAGGATGCCCTCAAAGACAATCTTCCAGCTCCGCTCCGGCCAGGCCCCTGGCAAGCTAGCCATGCCACTCCTGCTTTTCCCAGAGTCCTTTATATCCCTGCAAAGCACGTTTCTCTCCCCACGCTGTGAGTGACTATTCCTATCACACATAGCACTGCCTATAGGGGACTGTCCGCCCAGCCTTGGGTGGGGATGTAAGGTAGCAATCCATTTTGCACTAGCACTAATGCATTGTGAGAATTCATATGTAAACTGGGCCCAAGTTATCTTTCCAGCCTTTCTTTTTTTTATTTATATCCATTTACTGGTGCATTGTAATTATACATTTGATAGGTGTCAGGTTAGAAGAATCATACATGCACACATTGCCCATTTAGCCCTCCCTCAAATCCCACCCCATTCCCTCCCTGTTCCCTCCCTTTAGTGCTTTGCACAGTGATTTGAGTTTTATAAGTTTGGATATATACCTCATGCGCTTTAGTGTGTTTCCATCCACCCCCCCAACTCCCTCAGTTAGGTCTTCTTCTTTGTTCATCTAAAGTTTTCATCTTCTTTGTCTGGAGTCCCTTCTAAATCTCCTTCTCTCTAGCTTCCACATGTTAAGGCGAACATCCGACTTTTCACTCTTTGTGCCTGACTAATCTCACTTAGCATAATGTTCTCTAATTCTTTCCATTTCCCTACAAATGATGTAATTTTGTTCTTCTTTATGGCTGCATAAAATTCCATTGTGTACATATCCCATAGTTTTGTAACCCATTCATCTGTTGATGGACACCTTGATTGGTTCCAAAGTTTGGCGATTGTGAATTGTGCAGCTATAAACATAGACACACATGCATTAGTCTGGTAGTTTGGTTTCTGATCTTTTGGGTAGATGCCTAGAAGTGGTATTGCTGGGTCGCATGGTAGGTTCATTCCCATTCTTCTGAGCATACTCCACACTGTTTTCCAAAGTGCTTGCACTAATTTGCACTCCCACCAGCAGTGTATTAGAGTTCCCGCTTCTCCACATCCTCACCAGCATTTGTTGTTGTTTGTGTTTTTAATGTTTGCCATTCTTATTGGGGTTAAGTGATATCTCAGAGTAGTTTTGATTTGCATCTCTCTGACTGCTAATGATGTTGAACATTTTTTCATACATTTATGGGCCATTTGTCTTTCTTCTTCTGTGAAGTGTCTATTCAGTTCATTTGCCCATTTTTTGATTGGGTTATTTGTTTTTTTAGTGGTGATTTTTTTAAGTTCTCTGTATATTCTAGATATGAGTCCTCTATCAGAGGGGTAACTGGCAAAAATCTTCTCCCATTCTGTTGGCTCTCTGTTGAGGATCTTGATAGTTTCATTTGCTGCACAAAAGCTCTTCAGTTTAATGCAATCCCATGTATTGATCCTCATTTTAATTTCCTGTGCCTTTGGGGTCTTGTTAAGGAAGTCTTTACCTGTGCTTATGTGTTGAAGTGTTGGACCTATGCCCTCTTCAAGTAGCTGCAAGGTCTCTGGTTTGATTTCTAGGTCTTTGATCCATCGTGAGTTGGTTCTTGTGCAAGGTGAGAAGGTGGGGTTTATTTACATTTTTCTGCATATGGTTAGCCAGTTTTGCCAGCACCATTTGTTGAAGAGGCTATCTTTTTTCCAGTGGATGTTTTTAGCCCCTTTGTCAAAAATCAAAGGGAATAGGCTGTAGGCTGTAGGTATGTGGCTTTGTTTCAGCATCTTCTATTCTGCTCCATTGGTCTATATTTCTGCTTTTGTGCCAGTACCATGCTGTTTTTATTACTATGGCTTTGTAGTATAGTTTGAAGTCAGGTATTGTGATGCCTCCTGCATGGTTCTTGTTGCTGAGAACTAATTTGGCTATTCTGGGTTTTTTGTTGTTCCAAATGAATTTAAGGACAGATTTTTCTATGTCAGTGAAGAATGACTTTGGTAGTTTAATGG
>PVJS01057888.1:0-11929 GCA_004027185.1 Glis glis
CCATCCATCCATCCATCCATCCATCCACCCATCCATCCACCCATCCATCCATCCACATATTCATCTATGTACGCATTTATTCACTCATCACCTACCCACCTATCCACCTATCCACCCACCTAACTACCCACTCACCCATCCTCTCATCTATCCATTCACCCACACATCTATCGATCCACCTACCTACCCATCTATCCACTGACTCATCCATCCATATCATCTATCCATTCATCCATCTATCTATCCATCCAATCATCTATCCATCCATCCATCCATACACTCACTCATCCACCTAACTATCCATCCATCTATCTATCCGCCCCACCCATCCACCTATTCATCCATCCATCTATCGACTCATCCATCCAGCCGCCATCCATTCAGCAAACATTTGCTCAGTACATACTCTGTGCAAGATCTTGTGTTTGGTGCTGAGAACACACACACACACACACACACACACACACACACACACACACACACACACTAATACCCAGTCCTCACCCTCCTCAAAGGGCTCGTAGACTAGCTGGGGAGGCATTGGCCCAAACATTTAGAATCTGAGGAAGGCAAGATTTTTAATAGGTCATGACACAGAGCAGGGAGTGGTTGATCCCATTCATGGGGTGTTGGGGAAGGCTCCCCTGAGAAAGGGCAGCTGAACTGGCACTGATGGATGAGCAGCAACTTCCAGGGCAGCCTGGGTAAACAGTGACCTTCAGTCCTGCCACAGGCCATATGGTGCCTTTGTGTGGATTAGAAAAACACTCCTCTCTCTGGGCAGCTTTGTGCAGTCAACAACCTGCACAACCCTACTTCATGGCCCTGCAGGTCACTCTTTCTTCTTTGTTAACTCTGAGAACATGTCTCCAAATTTTGTGGTACTGAACACAGATACCCACTTAGACTATATGTTGGATTTATGAGTTGTTCTTACCCAGTTAGATGGTGGTTCCCTGTTATGATTTTGATATAGAATATCCCCTGGAAGAGCTCATGTATTAATGCAAACATGTTCAGAGGTGAAATGGTTGAATCATGAGGGTTCTAATCTCATCATTGGATAAACCCAATGATGGATTAATGGATTTATTGGGTGGTAGAGCAAGCAGGTAGGGTATGACTGGAAGAGATAGGTCACTGGGGGTGTGTCCTTGGGGAACATATTCCTTGTTCCCTCCCCTGGCTCTCTTTCTGTCTCTGCTTCCCACTGCCATGCCCTGAGCTCCGCAGACGTGACCTGGCCTAACATGGACTGAAATCTCCAGAATCGCAAGCAACTAAATCTTCCTCTAAGTTGTGGTCGTCAGGTATTTTGGATCACAGCAGTGAGAATGCGACTGAAACATCCCCTGCGGACAGAGAGTACCTTTCTCTTCTTTACACCACTCAGAGCCCTATACAAAGAGACCATGAAACATGAGTGGAATTCTCCTAACAGCAGAGAAGTTCATATAACTTATAGGGGTTCCTAAATGTCAGGTTGAGGATCCACTACTTCAGAATCATTTGGAGAGAATTAAAAACAGATGGTCCCCAGCCTTGGTGGATCTGACTCAGTGGGCCAGTGGATGGGGTGGAGGGTTGCCTGTCTTTAAACATTGCCAGGATGTTCCTGAGGGTAACTAATTCTCATGCGGCTTTTGCTAGGGCTAGGCCTGCTCCGTCTATCTAGCCTCCCAGGTAATGCCATGATAGTCCTATGGGGCAGATACTACTACGATCCCACACAGAGGCTGTGGTCTTACCCAGGTGGCAGAGTCTGGGTCACAGGGCTTCTGTGCTATAGAATGACACTGGTCCCTGCATGGTGGACCTGGGAAATCTGAGGACAGTCCTCACGGTCCCATCCTTGAGCCTTCCCATTTTAAAGATGGGAACACTGAGTCCCCAAAGGGGGAACAGCCTTGCTCAAAGCCTCCCACTCGTCGACCCAGGACTCTGCAGTGCCCTCGTGCACCCTCAGGGCTTCATTTCTGGCTCCTGGGGATTGGGCCCCATGTGCGGCAGGCCAGGTGATTAGTAATAAAAACAATGCCACGTGTGGCCCTGGCTGGTTATGCCATGCTCTGAGCTACCTGCTGGTGGGCACTGCCCACTCTGAATTTCCAAATGCCCCTGTGAGAGTCAACACAGGCTTTCATTAAGAAAAATGGAAGACACAACGTTTGTTCTTACCTGGGGCGAGGGGCATTTCGTGCACCCAGGTGACAGTTGGCAATGTCTATCACACATGGTCCGAGGATGGGAGTTTGTACCCACATCCAGTGGGCAGAGCCCAGGGTGCTGGTGGGCCCCTGCAACGCCAGATAGTGTCGCAGTGCGGCGGCTGGGAGCCGGGTTCTAAGGCCACCTGGCTCTCCATAGGGAGGGAAAGTGGGGGCTGGAATGCCACTCACCTCTGAGAGCAGAGCGGGGTGCTGGCCAGCTCTCTGCAGTGCACCCCGGCGTGGGCTGTGCCTGGCGGCTCACAACCCTTTTTGGCTCGGGGCTCCTGGATGCAGCCTGTCCAGGAGGCACATTCCAAAGGGCAGCCGTTCTTACCATAAATAGGGCGAGAGGCCCCCAGTGGGAATCCCATCCCACCCCTGGCCAGGCCATTTGTCACCCTGGGCTGTGACCTGCTCAACCCGCGATTTCCTCATCTCTTAAATGGGCAGAAGGAGCTGTCCGCTCCCAGAGTTGATGAGACAACTGGCCCTGGAGTGCTCTGTTAATTAATCAGCTCCGTCATAGTGTCATCGTCCCCTGCCCTGTCCCGGGGTTGGAGGGCAGACGCCATGCCTGTTCCCCACGCCAAGTGGACAGACGGAGCCAACAGGTGGGAGGAGTGGGCAGAGGAGAGGCGAGCCAGGGTGGGGACGAGGGACAGGAGCAGATGGAAGGGCAGGAAGGCCCGGAGCCCTGCGGGGGCGGGCGGGGTGGCGGGGATCAAACCTGCCACATTTTAATTTGGAACCGGTGCCCCAGGGAGGGATTTAGATGCTGTCAGCCTGCATTGTACAAATAACCCCCTTCCCGGACAGCTGTCGGGGTGAGCCTGGGAGAGGCGGGGTGGGGCTCCCGGCCTAGACAGGCTCTGTGCACACATGTCCCCTCCTTCCCTACAACAGCCCCGCGTTTGGGCCTTGTGCTCCTGAGGTCCGTCCTGCAGAGACGGAAAGGTGACAACGGGGAGGAGAGAGATGGTTTCCAATTCCCTCGCTGCCTGGGGCTGGTTTGAACCCAGGACTCATGTTCCTTCTGTGGACCCAGGTCTTGGGTGAAGGGACACAGGTCTATCATAGGGTCCTTTACCTAGTAGATGCTCAATAAAAACGAGGACCATAAAGTTGAGGGCAAGGAGACACACAGAGGGAAGATGGAGAGTCTGAGGCCATTCTTCTTATCCTGTAACATTGCAGCTCTGTTTTAACTATGTCGCATTGGGTCAGATGTGGCTTCTCGGCTCCTGTGGGTCACGTGTCACCTGGGAACAACAATGGCTGCCTCACCCGGGGCTGGGACTCCAACACAAGATAAGGCAGATGGTAATGGAGGTCCCATTGCCTCGTCTCCCCTTCACGAAACCAGACAGTGGGAACTGCCCACCTGGTCTCGGGCAACCCAGTGCTTGCTGAGCTGAGTACTGGATGCAGAAGTCCCCAGGCAGCCCACGGGGGACAGACAGAGGACAGACAGACAGAGGAACCAGAGGCAGAGAAGCCCTGACTCTCACAGCATGCTCCCGTGTTCTCCTGCCCCGGAATGAGTCATCTTTCCAGTAATGAAGACACCGGCTTCGCGTGGTGTTGAAGTCAGGTCACCACTGTGGAAAACGCGGAGCAAGAGAACTGGGCTTCCGTCCCCTGCAAGACCTTGGACCCCGGCTTTTCCATGCCTCAGTTTCCATCTGTACAGCGAGTGGCATTTGGGACGGGGTATAGGAAGCACATAGCCACAGGAGACCGGCCGCGAAGTGCAGCTGCCCTGGGGACAGGGTCAGAGGGACGTCTCACGGGTGCCTCTGAATGCGCGTGGCCCTCTGGTCTGCGCTGCCCTGGCTTCTCCCTGGAGCTGGGCAGACCTCACTCAGCTCCGTGCGAGAACACCCACCCGCCTCCCGGTCGTCCCGAGCGCCTGGCGCGGGGCCCAGGGGAGCCTTCAGAAGGAGCGCTTAGCAAAGAATGCTGGCGTTCAGACGGGGTGACTGTCCGACAGCCGCACCCTCTGTTCCTCGCCTGGGGTTCTTGGCAGCCCGAGACAACCGCAAGACAAGTTTTATCATCTGTTAAACCTGTCGTTCGGAAAAAAAAAAATGACTTCAATAAAATATTTCAACAATTATAGTCCATTTTAATTAGGTGTGTACCACATAATTATAGATTAAAAAAAAAGAATAGGGTTTCAAAACCCAACACCAGGGCCATACGGAGTGAGCTTTTCTCCCTGTTGGGACTTCCAGCTGAATTCGCCACCTGAGGAGCCCTGCATACCTGGCTGGGCCCCTCCCTCCATGGCTCGGCCTAATTACCTTCTCCCCTCCATCCCTTCCACCTCCATCTGGAAGCTCAGAGGCCCCTGGGCACCGACTAATAAATCCACAGGAGGAGGGACGGGCGTGGGGTGGTGGCCTGGAGGGCCAGTGCTGGGAGACAGGAATGGCGGGTGGGGCCGGGAGAGAGCCCTGGCTGTGGCCTGGAGGTCTAGGCTCCTTTCTGGCTGCTGGCTGGGTCATCCTGGGCATGTTGCTTCCTCTCTCTGGGCTTCTGTTGTCTGTCTTTAAAAAGAAGAGAACCAGACTATGGTTTTTTAAAATTAATTTTTTGGAGGGAGGGGAACCCACTTTTGTTATTTATTTAAAAAAATTTTTTTAGTGGTACTGGGAATATAACCCATGGGCATTCTACCTCTGAGCTATGTCCCCAGCCCTATTTTGTTTTTTATTTTGAAACAGGGTCTCACTAAGTTGCTGAGGGTCTCAGTAAGTTGCTGAGGGCCTCGGCAAGTTGCTGAGGCTGGCCTCAAACCTGTGATCCTCTTTTCTCAGCCTCTCAAGTACTGGGATTACAGGCGTGTGCCACCATGCCTGGCTTGTTAATTATTTATTCCAGCTTTTTTCCTTTATTTTACTGACATAAACAAATATTGTACGTATTGATGATGACATGTTTCAGCACTTGCGTACAATACATAACGTTGAAATCAGGTAAAACACATCTATCTCTTCATTTTTGTCATTTTTTTATGGTGGAAACATTCAAAATCTTTTCTTCTAGATTTTTGAAATATACATACTGCGCAGTAGCACGCCAAAAATTCTTGGTACTATCTAACCATCATTTAGTACTCATTGATCGAGCCTTCATCTCTCTCTCTGTCCCTATCCTCTGGTGATCACCATTCTACTCCCGACTTCAATGAGATTGACTTTTCTGGGTACCACATGTGAGTGAGATCGTGCAGTATTTATATTTCTGAACCTGGGTTATTTCACTTAACGTAATGATCTTCAGTTCTATCAGTGTGGACACAAATGAGAGAATTGCATTCCTTTTTAAGGCTGAATAGTATTCCACTGTATAGATATACCACATTTTCTTTATCTATTCATCAGCTGATGAACGTTTAGGTTGTTGCCATTTCTTGGTTAATGTGAATCATGGGACAATAAATGTGGGAGTGCAGATGTCTCTTCCATATACTGATTTCATTTCCTTTGGATATTTACTCAGTATTGGGATTGCTGGATCCTGTGGTAGTTATAGTTTTAAGTTTTTGAGGAACTAGCATACTGTTTTCCATAATTTACATTTTCACGGACAGTGTACAAGGGTTCCCTTTCTTCTACATTCTGTCCAGCGCTGGTCATCTTTTTTTTTTATTTTTATTTTTTTATTTTTATTTTTATTTTTTGTGGTACCGGGGATTGAACGTAGGGGCGTTCTACCCCTGGCCCTATTTTTTTTAATACTTTATTTTGAAACCGGGTCTCACAAAGTTGTGGAGGGTCTCACTAAGTAGAGAGAGAGAGAGAGCGAGCGAGTGAGCTGAGGCTGGCCGCGAACCCGGATCCTCCGGTCTCCGCCTCCCAAAGTACTGGTAATCTCCGCCTCCCATGCTGGTCATCTTTTGAACTTCTGATAGTAGCTGTTCTAAGCGGTATGAGGTAATTTCTCTTTGTGATTTTGATTTGCATTTCCCTTAATGAAATGCTGAGCATTTTTTCATATACCTGTTGGCCATTCATATGTCTTCCTTTGAGAAATGTCTACTTAGGTCTATTGCCCATTTTGGTGTCATTTTATTTTATTTTATTTTTTGCTATTGAATTTTTGGAATATAATATATTATAATATAATATAATATAATATAATGTAATACAATACAATACAACATATACAATACAATAGAATATCCTTGCTGGATATTAACCTCTTATCAGATGTACAGTTGGCAGAAATTCCCTCCCATTCTGTAGGTCATCTCTTCACTCCAACGATTGCTTCCTCTGCTATGCAGAAGCTTTTTGGTTTGATGTAATCCTACTTTTGAATACAATTTTGAAAGAAATGTCTAATATGTGAACAGTTAAAAATAGAGGGTCTTAGGTCAAGGGGGACACGGTCCTAATCCTTCTCTGGTGGACCCGTAATTCCTGAACAGTAGCAAGGTTTGGGAGAGACCGGGCAGGATCATCCTGAAGGTCCATTCCAGCCTCTTCGTTCACTTATTCAAAGGCTCGCTGAGCCTCCTCCGTGCACCAGCGAGGCCTGGTGTGGAGCACCGAAAAGGGCCACTCGCACCTCAGCCTCCCTGCTCCCCTGGGGCCTCAGCAGAGCTCCGAGGTGGGAGTCACGACCTCCACTCCTGTGGGGCTCTCTCAGGCCACAGAACTCCACAGTGGCAGTTCTAGAACCCGGTCCAGGGTCTCATAGCTGCAGATCCCAGCAGCCCAACCAGGACCCCGCAGCCCGGGTCTTTGCTGACCCCCTGGGCAGCTGCCAGATGAGGCGGGCTGCCCCCTCCTTGGCCCAGGTTCCCCCACTGCCCTCTGCTTCTTGGAGTCTCCAACACCCTTTAGGACACTGGCCTTGGGGACAGCTTCCTGGTGGCCTCACCACAAATAGACTTCTGTCCCTTCCACTCCTGCGGCCCTTGTCCTCCAGGCTGCCGGTCACCATCTCCCTGTGGCTCTCCCTTCAGCGCAGGCTCGGCTCCTGGTGAGACTGAGGGGTGACAGGAGGGTGTTGTAATGGCTTCAGTGTCCCCTTGCAAGTGAAGCACAGGTTTTGGACACTATGGGAAGGGGGCTGCTTCTCAGGGAGGGCGTGCGCCTTAGCGAGTGATGGTGGAGATGGAGCCGAGGGACATACGGATGAGTCCAGTTTATAGTGTGCTCACACGGATGAATGCATTGTAGATACACCCACACGCAGGAGCCCACCCACCCATGGCTTTGCCTCTCATAGGCCCACTTACCCAAGGAAGACCTCGGTCCCCAAAGAGTACATGGAAAATTCCAGAAATAAACAATTCACAAGTTTTAAGTAACTTGCATTGCAGTATATCACTGTAATTGTTCCAGTTCTTATACTGTTATGCTTAGCTATAATCTCAGTATGGCTAATTTATAAATTAAATCATCACAGGTATGTATGTACCAAATGGGAAAAAATACAGTATATATATATAGGGCTCCAAACTATATAGAAGTGTTTATGGTTTCAGGCATCCAGGAATTCTTGGGAAAAATCTTCAGTGGAAAGCAAGGCGTGGTGGTGCATGCTTGTAATCCCAGTACTTGGGAGGCTGAGACAGGAGGATCGCAGGTTTGAGGCCAACCTCAGCAACTTGGTGAGAACTTCAGCAACTTAGTGAGGTCCTGCTTCAAAAAAAAAAATAGGGCTGGAGGTGTAGGTCAGAGTTCAATGCCCCTGAGTTCAACCCCTAATACCACACCAAAAGAAAAAAAAATCCTCAGTGGATAAGGGGGGGCACTGTAATGTGAGTGATGTATATATAAGTAAGGAAGTGTGGGCGTGGTGGTGCACGCTTGTAATCCCAGTACTTGGGAGGCTGAGACAGGAGGATCGGGATTCAAGGCCAGCCTCAGCTACTTAGTGAGGCCCTCCGCAACTTAGTGAGACCCTTTTTCAAAATAAAGAATAAAAAATAGGGCTGGGGGTGTAGTTCGGAGGTAGAATGCCCCTGGGTTCAATCCTCGGTACCACAAGAAAAAAAAAAGTAGGGAAGTACATGGATGGATGAATGGAGAAATGGGTGAAGTATGAATTAATGAATGAGGGAACAAGAGACTCTACGTCTAATCTGTATCTATGTGTATATCCGTATCTCTGTATAAACCAGCACAATTCTGAATGAATGAATGAATGAATGAATGAAGGGATGGAGAGAATGAGCAGTGTGAGCCACATAAAGGAAGAAATGAATGGATGAGTGAATGAGTCGCGGGTGAGCGAGGGCCCATGCGAGTGAGTTCATCATGTCTAGCTGTGTGCAGGGTCCTTTAGAAGGAGCTCTGTCAAGTGGCACTCGTCCTGGGACCTGTCTCCAGTGGCAGTCTGGAGACTCCGCCGGAAGCTGCAGGGTGCTCCGTGGACAAGCGGTGGCTCTTGGAAGGAGGTGGATGGCAGATCAGGACCGTGGGCCTCTCTCATGCGCAGGCCCGCCTGGCTGCAGCAGGCCTGTGACTCACCGCCCCGGAGCGTTCCGGAAGTCACTGAGCTGCATGCCCGCCTGGAGTGGCCCCTGCTTGGGGTCCAGGGAGATTCCAGGCGCCTCTCAGGCAGCAGCCGGGTGGCACAAGGGGTTGATCTATGGGTTTTCGCCATCGCCCAGCAAAGAGGAGCCAAATGATCTCCCACAGATTCTAGGACAAATGTTTGCCTTGAGGCTCTGGATGCCAGGGCCAAGTTTCAGCCCAAACAAATACTTGAAGGTTGTGGAGTCATATGAGAAAAGAAGGGAGGAGGGAGGGAGAGAGAGAAAGGAGAGAGAGAGGGAAGAGGGGCAAGGGAGAGAGGAGAGAGAGAGGAGAGAAGAGAGAGAGGGGAGAGAAAGAGGGGAGAGAGAAAGGAAAGAGAGGGAGAGAGAGAGAGAGAGAGAGAGAGGAGAGGGGGAGAGAGAGAAAGAGAAAGAGAGAGAGAAGAGGAGATAGAAGAGGAGAGAGAGAGGAGAGAGAGGAGAGAGGAGAGAGGAGAGAGAGACAGAAGAGAGAAGAGAGAGGGGAGAGAAAGGAGAGAGGGAGGAGAGAGAGGGGGGAAAGAGAGAGGGAAGAGAGAAGAAAGAAGAGAGAAGAGAGAGGAGAGAGAGAGGAGGGAGAGAGGGGGGGAGAGAGAGGAGGGGGGAGAGAGAGAGAAAGAGAGAGGGGGAGAGAGAGAAGAGAGGAGAAAGAAGAGAGAAGAGAGAGGAGAGAGAGGAAAGAGAGAAGAGAGGGGAGGGGGGGAGAGAGAGGAGAGAGAGAAAGAGAGAGAAGAGAGAAAAGAGGAAAGAGGAGGAGGAGAGAGAGAGAGAGAGAAGAGAGAAGAGAGGAGAAGAGAAGAGAGAGAGAGAGAGAGAGAGAGAGAGAGAGAAGAGAGAAGAGAAGAGAAGAGAGAGAGAGAGAGAGAAGAGAGAGGAGTCCAAAGGAAGAACAGAGGGAGGGAGAGGGAGAGAGGAAGGAAAGAAGAAGAAGAAGAGAGGAAAAGAGGAAGGAAGGGAGAAAGAACAGGGGAGGAGGGAGGGAAGGAGGGATGGAGGAAGGAAAGAAAGAAGAAGGAAGGAAGGGAGGGAGGGAGGGAGGAAGGGGAGGGAGGAGGAAAGAAGAAAGGAAAGAAAGAAAGAAGGAAGGAAGGGAGGGAGGGAGGGAGGGAGGGAGGGAGGGAGGGAGGAAGGAGAAGGTCTGGGTGGGAGGCTGAGGGTCCAGGTCTCCGCGTGCCTAGGTCATTAGCTCAGGGGCTCCCTGAAGGAAGGGCCTGCCAGGGAGGAGAGGCCTTTGTGTCCGGGCAGTGGAGGGCGGGCGTCTTCTCCGTGCACTGAGCAGGGTGGGCTGGCGGGGGCTGCCATCCAACCTGCTGCTGGGGAGCTTCTGGGGGCCCTGCCATTGCAAAGCAGCCAGAGCCCCACGTTCTCTCAGGCCGGAAGCGCACACCCTGCTCTGAAGCTGGCAGCCGGGACACACCCAGTGAGGTTTCCTTCCTTCACCTGCACACTCTCTCCCCCTCTCACCACACCTGCAGCCTGCACGAGGTGTCGGTCTCCCTGCCCAGCTGGAGCGAGACAGGTGGCCAAGGTGGCCAGCGTGGTGAGGGTGCTGGAGTTAAGCCCAGCTCTGCCCTGAGGTGGCGCCTGTGGGGAAATCGCCAACCTGCTTTTCCTTCTAAGGGTAGGCTGGGGGGACTTGGGGTGGGCAGGGGAGGCTGGAGCGCAGCAGGTGCTGAGCTGCCCGGCCGCTGACCAGAGCCAAGGGAGGCCGGGAGGGCAGGCATCTGAGCCACAGCTCCTGCGAGCTCCTCCCCAGGAGGGAAGTGGGGCGGGGAGCTCGGAGAGCTAGCTACAGCTTCAGAGACCGGATTCCAGAACATGAAGCCAGAGGCCTTCCAGAACCTTCTAGATAAAGGAAGGGGCTGAGAAAAAGGAAGGCTGTGTCCTGGTGAGGCTGGGCTGGGTGGAGGCTGCTCTGGAAAGAGTTTTCTCAAATGCCCGCCCGACAGTGGACCCACTGCCGCCCAGGCCTGACCGCTGGAACCAGGGTCCCGTGACAGGTTAGACACAGTCCTGATATTAGCCGTGCAGATTTTTAAATAAAAAATCTGTAATTTGTTGTCATCATACACACACACACACACACACACACAAACTATTGAGGTAATAGATATGCTAATTAGCTTGATTTAGCCTTTTCCTCTTGTCTACATACCTATACCAAAACAACATGCTATACATCATAAATATGAAGAACTTTCATTTGTGAATTAAACATTTAAATAAATAATTTCTTTTCTCTTTTTGTGTGGTACTGAGAATTGAACTCAGGGGTGTTGTACCTCTGAGATAAACCCCCAGCCCTTTTTCTTTCTTATTTTGAAGCCAGGTCTTGCTAAGTTGCTGAGGTTGGCCTCGAATCTGTGCTCCTCCTGCCTCAGGTTCTTGGGTAGTTGGGATTACAGACATGTGCTACCACAACCAGCCCTAAATAAATCATTTCTAAATTTAAATTTTACTTTCTTTCAATCCATTTCATTGGCCAGGCACACGGTACCAGATGTAGGATGAGGAGGCGAGGCGGCCTCCCGGTGTCCAGTTTCAGGGTTCCTGGTTTGCAATGGAGCCCATAGGGTCTGCCATCTCTGGCAAAGCTGCACGTCTCAAGGTCTCAAGTGTTTTTCTAGATACCACTTGGCATATTTTGCCTCTAATTTTCATAGCCACACTATGAGTATCTTTTATTTCCTATCTTACATGTGAGGAATTCAGCCCTGGGGGGCGGGAAGTGATCAAGGCTGGTCTACATTGTCCTTCAAGCCAGCAGCCAACAGGGGTGACCGGGGAGGACTGAGCTGGCTCCTGAGGCATGCTGGAGATGACCCCAGCCAGGGAGCCCATCTCAAGTCGGCATTCTCACCACTGTGATCCCATACCTGACACGCAGAACTTAGAGGGAGAAAGATTTATCTGCTTACAGGTCCGGAGAGTTCAGTCCGTACATAGTCCATTTACTCCGGCTGCCAAGCAGGAGCCGGGTCTACAAGTCCATAGGGCACGATGGCAGGGAGCAGAGAGAGCAAGGGGAGGGGCCTTGGGACATATATAGTCCCCAACGCCACACCCCCAGGACCCACCTCCAGCCACGCCCTGCCTTCAGAGGCCACACCCCCAGGACCCACCTCCAGCCTCGCCCTGCCTTCAGAAACCACGCCCCCAGGGACCCACCTCCAACCACGCCCTG